>CYKH01001907.1:0-35605 GCA_001460835.1 Bodo saltans | reverse complement strand
GCCAGTCAATTAAAAACGGGCACGTCTTCTTCAACCGAAGGGCAAGTGGTGGTTTGGGGAATGCAGGTGCGACACGTTCTGCACGAAGGCGCCGCTCTGTCTGTCGCCACCATCGCCGCAATCCCAACTTTACGACCTCTGTCATCACGCCTTCCTGGCGCTTTTCTCGGTACCGCCGTTGGAACATCACGCGGAAGATTTCCAGCGACTGAAAGAGTGTGATTTTGTCGAGCCACTTCTCGCCAACAAACCTGCGGCGCTCAATGATGTTCTCTGCATCAATAAATTGTTGAAGCGGGTCAACATCCTCATCACATCCGAGAGGCTGAGGTTGGTGCGTACGTTGGGAGTCAATAAGAGTGTCACGTGCGGTGGACAGAGCCGAGGACGACGCCGAAATGCTTGGAAGGAGCGGTTGAGCGCGAAGCGCTTTCTTATCGGCCTCGCTCAAATAGCCTTCAAGGAGCATTGTCGCCTTCTCACTGCGAAGCGCTTTGGCGATTGGCTTCAAATCTTCGGCTGGGACATCGCAAAGAATCGACCGCTCCACAAGGCTGTCCAAGTCCTGCCACGAAGAGGCGGTGCGTGTGTTGGTGCGGATGTTGAGAGGGTTACGGTCTTGTTTCTGTTGCGGTTGCTGCTGCGACGCAGACAAGAGAAGTGAGTTCTGAAGTTGCGATGCGGCGGCGGCAGCGCGTGCAGCAGACCCTTGCGGAATTCCGTGATAATAGATTCCTGAACGGTGCGGCAGCATCGACATGCGATCTACATAAGGCGGCTCCTCAGCACGGCTCCAATCTACAGCAGCCGTCTTGCGACTATGTAAAGCCGCCTCCTCGAGATCCTTTCGCACGCGAGCAAACTCCTCTAGGGTTTCGTCGTGCTCGATTACTGACACGTTGACTGCAGTCATGTCAGCAACGCATGTACCTACGTGCTCTTCCTCATCACCGCAGACAGCTGAGACGTCTTGCAGTTCCTCGTCCTCCGTGCCCTGCTGCTGTTGTTGCTCCGCATCGCATCCGTCCGCAGGTTGCATTGTTCGCACCACCTCACAGACCACAGATGCTGCGGGGCGCTCAGCAGGGGTCCATTTGTACTCCAGGTGGTTCTTTTTGGGGGACAGCATCGCAGGGCCTTGGGGCGAACGGTCACTCGTGCAGCTCGCAGACTGCGAACATGACGGGACTCGTACGTCGTCGCATCACCCTCGATAAGCAGCGCTGCAGCGGCGTCGCTTGATTGCTGAGGCACTTCCACGTCGTCATCTGCTGGGGCAACAACGCACTCTACCGGAATTGTGGCAGATCGCTTAGACATTTTGATATGAGACCGCTCGAAGGACAAAAAAAACTCTCTGTCAAGAGAACAAGACGAGAAAGGTCGCGGCATTCAGAGCTAGGAAAACGTTGGTTTCAACACAATCGCATCAAAAAATAAACTTGAAAAGATGGCAAGCGTGTCATTGCGATCTGAAAGCAAAAGAGGATATAAATTTATTGTACAAAGCATGGGATGTAGAAACAGCACACACGGCGGCAACAACGATATGGGTCCGCGTTCAGAAGAATGATGGGTGGAAAGAAAAGCAACATGAGAGGTGTGGGGAGGTGCGAGCTGTGTTTGTCGTCGAGTGTACGTTGTTTTCCCGCTCACTATCATTCTTTCTCTGAGATGAAATGGTCTTTTCCACCACCGCCGCACGACAAAAGTTCTTCGGCACTGGGGACTCACTCCTTTGTTCAACACAAACACGACCTCGTGTGTGTGTGCACCTTCAGCGGAGCAAGGGGAGAGGGCTAACACATTTGCAAAAATGGGTTGATAGGCTCTTAGTGTGTGAGTGATAGAAGAAAAAACATATGGATGGGGGTGATTGAGAGGGTTAGTGGTGAGCTAGAAAAAAAAAAAACGACTCTTTTTTTTTGAAAGGGGACGCCTTTTGGGGTGCGTGACAACCTCTCCGTCTTCACTGTTCTCAAAATGTGCCATTTGAGTGGGCGGGGGTTGGTGAAAATAGAAAAAGGCATCTTTTGCAAAAGTTGCTGCCGAGTGTGTACCTCGTGCACCACGTGTTCGTGTGATGTGGCCTTTTATTTCGCTCGTATTTACTGCTGCGGGGGAAAGGCGATGTTAATGGAGGGTGCATATAATTCCCCCTCGCTTGCACGTCATGTCACCAACGTTCGAGTTGCCTGAGTGGGGTTGGGTAAAGAAAACTGAAAGACACACGCACCGTCGCGGGGAAAAAACACAGAAGCGCGCACCACACGCTGTAAACAATTGTTTGTGGGGGGGAGGGGAAAGCAAACAAGCAAGACATATCTACAACTACAAATAAAACAAAATGTTATAATATAAATGCATCAGTTGTCCCGTTCATCTGATTGCTAACCATCCTTCACTCTTATTTGAGCGCACCGGCCCGCTTCTTGTCTTGTTTTCCCGTTCGTGGCGTCTTATCTTTCTGCTTCTCCTGTGCCTTCATCGCCAAGTACAACCCCGTCACCTTCTGCGCCGCAGGAAGCGCAAGGAGGCTCGCTGCATTGCGATTCAGAAACGACTCAATCAGAATTCGAGTCTGCAGGGTGGAACTGCGATGCATCTGCACCAAAGGTTCAGGAAGTTGCGCCTCCAGCGCTTCCCTCTCCACTACAAATACTTCGCACATGGACGAGCATCGGTAGGTGGCGTTCCACCGGGATTGACGGGCTGCAAACTCATACGCACCGAGCACCACACCGATGCAGCCTTCCTTTTGAGCAATCGTTAAATTGCTGTCAAGGCCCAAGGAGGCAGCTGACATGTTGTGTTTCGATGCTTGTCGCATGCTGCTGCTCGTGGTGGTACCTGCCAAAGGGCCACCTCCGGGTGTTTGATGCACTGATTGCCGCCGAAAGGACTTCAGCGGCTTCACTGCCTGTGAGCCGACCTTGGGGATCTCGCAGTACGTCACGCTAGGGAACATGGATTTTAGATTGTCGTTTGTGTAGTGGGCACCGGTATGCACGCCGCCAAGGATGGGGGATACCACCACCTTATCGTCATACTTCTTGAGATCCTTGTCCAGGTGGGAGATGTGGAAAGAGCCGAGCACCACAAAGTAGATGTACTTCGCATCGTCTCCTTCGATGGAGAGATGTTCTCCTGCACCCACGACGCGTGGTACTCCAAGCTGCCAGAGAATTTGAAGTTGAGAGGTGGGGAGGATAAAACTGAGGTACGGATCTTGGGTGACGTATGCAGGGGCTTTGGGGAGTTTGTACATATCGGCGGTCTTGGACTCCTGCACCACGAACTTGCTTGCGACGAGGGACCCAGGGTCGCTCATTCCTAAATCTAGTAATTGTTGGCGAGTGAGTTTCCATAAGTCACAATTCACAAGGCATGTGGCGGTTTGGGATCGACGCTCCTGCACGAAAAAAGTTTCGAACGCGCCAATCACGTCACCAGGGCCGTAGTCTGTGTGCGGCTCTGATGGCTCTGTTGGCTTTGTCATGCGGATTTTACCGTCCGCAATAAAATACAACGCAGGTTCGTACTCTCCCTCTCGGTACAAGCGATTGTTCGCTCGGAGCACCAGTGGTTCCAGTGCTGCTGACATGTCCCGAAGCACGGCAAGGTCCCACCCAGAGAAGTATTTGTTCTTTCGGATCACCTCAGGGCGGAGGGAGAAATACTTTCGCAAATTTGCTTTCCTACGCAGATCCGTGGCTTCTTGCTGCTTTTGGGCAATCTCAGGGGATAGCAGCTCTACTACGGCATCGAAGTTCTTTGCGGAGACCACCCAGGTGTCCACATCGGTGATACATTGAATCGACGCCGACCGAGGCTCCTTGCACAGCAGCGCAAACTCACCAACGTACGCGGGTGCTTGCACTGGGAACCTCGCGGCGCTAAATTCTGCCCTTCGTCGCTTTTCTTTGAGTTTCTTATCACGGATCTGCACCTCTACACTACCCTTGGTGATGAGGTACATGACTCTGTCGTAGTCCCCCTCAAACATCAAGTACTCGCCTTCTAAGAAACTAACTGGCTTGGCGGTGCGGATAAGACCGTTTAACTCCTGATCAGACCAGCCTTCGAAGAATTGCCCCTGCATCTGTCGGATCATGCTTGGGGTCGGCACTGGGTTGTCATCGAGCCGCATCTCCGTGATGGCCTGCCTATCCCACCGCTTGCGAATGACCTTCGCTTTTCGGATGACGAGGGGCAGCATCGTTCGCTTGAGCGTCGCGATAGACTTCAGTGACTGCAAGTAATCCATCAGGCCAGTGGCAAACTGCACGGCACGCATCGACTCTAACCACGACTGGCGCACGCCTTGCAGGTGGGCCTCACGCTTAGCCGCTTGATGATTTCGCTGATGTTCTTCGATGTCGTGAACGCGCTGCTCGTGTCTCTCCACAAGCTCCGATCCTCGTTGAAATAAATCTTGCAAGAGCTGGTCTCTGTGTGCCTGGGCTGCAATTAAGCATTCTGGTTTGTTGCGTGCCACAACGTGCTTCAATCGTTGCGAAAATGTCATGTCAAACGCATCCTCCACGATCTTTTTGGGAAGAAGCTTTTCACGAATGTCTCGACGCGTTTCCTCGTCCAGGACTCCAAGGTTGTCGATCATAGAAGAAAACGTCGCATCCGCTTGGGCGCGACGAGCACTTTCTAAGGACATCTCATGATTCGTTGTGTTGTTGTGGTTGCCACGTTGTCGCTGTGCGCTGGTTGGGAGCGAGCTTGTGGGCGTGGTCGTGCGGCAACGTCGTCGGTGCCGTTCGTACACATACTCTACACTATTGGGCTCCATGTCACGAAGTCTCCTGGTGCCGTTTGCAGTGGATCGGCCAGTCGTCGGTGCGTAATAGTCGTCCATGTCGTACGCACTGTACCCGCCCCTCGATACGGGCTCAGGATGGGGGGCAGCGTAGGGAGGTGGAGTGCCCCTCACTGGACTGGCCGTTGGGCTCGCTGTTGGTGGTTGCTCTACCGGCGCCGCCGCAGGAGGATACACACCACTGGTGTGATCCCCGAGTATGGAAGTGCGACTTGCCGCTAACGAGGGGAGGGTTGGTGTGGCGGTGTCTCTTGAAATATCAGTGCTCCTTCGGCTTTTGTTGTGAAGGAGGGGGAGAAGAGGCGCGTCGTCTTCCGCTGCTTGCAGCAACGGCAGCGGCGAGGCACCTGCTGCTGCTGCCACGATGAAATTATTGTTTGTGGTGGCTTGACGCTTCTTTGTCGTTGCCTTCCCTGAAGGCAGTGATGTTCCTGTTGTGGTTGCTGCTTTGCTATCCTTCTTTTTTGTCTTTTCGTTCGATTTCACGGTTGCACTCGCCGACTTCAACTCTGGTGTAGTAGTAGCGGTGGGTTCGACATTGCTGTTCTGAAGTCGTGAGGTCGCTTTTGTTCGCTGTCCGATGTCGTGCTGGGTGGGAGCCTTGGCAGGCTTCCCGATGGCTGGGAGCATCGTGTGGCTTTTCTTTTCAATTGTGTGTGATGTTCTACTTCACAGGTCCAAAAAAAAACAAAAAAAGAGAGCAAAAGTGTGTTCGTTAACAGATTCAAACAGCCGCAACGTGAACGTGCGCACTTTTTATCATCATATTCATTTCACGAGGCCACAAAACACTGGCCCCACAAAAAAAGTGTTGCTATCTCTCGACGAAAACAGCAAAAGGTCAAAGATGTCATTGGCACAGCAAAGGTCATCAGAAGGAAGTATCACCATCCTCTCTCCATTCCTTTCCTTGTTGTGTTATGGCTTTGAGGTCATCATCCCCACGTCAGGTAAGATATCATTGAACGATACGTCGATAATCAGCGGAATGTGATGAGAGGGGTGCTTCGTAGAAGGCAGCATCTGCACATCGTCTATCTCCATGTCGTCCGGGACATCCAGCACCTTGTGCAGGGCAAGGGTGTTGGGATCGTAGAAGATAAAGTCTTGAGTTCGTTTGATAATCCCTTGATGCAGCTGGATGCGGCGCTCTTGTTCCACCATATCGACGCTGGGGGAAGCAGAGGATGAGGAATGTTCCACAGCGGCGCTAGAAGACGAAGAAGGCGCAGCGCTTACTTCACTTGCCGCAGGAGTCGGCGGCACGGATTCCTCGGCAGAAGAGGGTGTGGATGCCTTGGCCGTGGGAGTTGCTGCAACATCGTCCGCATCCACCACGCGCACCTCGCTGAGCCACGGAAACTTAGGGTTGGTGAAACGCTTCTCGATCTTCCTCTTGCGTGGAACTACGGGAACAGAGTCCGACGCAGTTGTTGATGATGATAAGGAGCGTGCTACCTTCTCCGCCGCTGCCGCTACGGCTGCATCGGTCCTCCCAAATCCTCGATCCTCAACACGACGTTGAATCGCCACTTGCATTTGTGCGTCACGGGATATACTTTGATTGGAGGCCTGGTGGAATCCTCTGTTGGTCTCGTAATATGCATTTGGTGCCCCGCCGTTCTTTGACTTACACCACGTCGTCCACCGCGGCCCACCGACGAGATCATACGCGGAGAACAGCTTCTCACGCATCGCTAGCACGCACCCCTCCTCGTCATCGGTGCAGTTCAAATCGCCGCAGACGATGACAGTTGTGTGGGAACGGTCCGCATCGTTTTGTGTGATACTCTGAAGAATCTTGAGGACCATCTTGGCCTCGTGTTCTCGAATCGATTGGGCCTCAATGGTGTCCCCAATGGTGAGCTGCACATTCGCGAGAAGCACCACCATGTTGGTGACTTTGTCCTTCAAGGAGCAGAATTGAACAAAGTGCAGGTGGTTCGGCAGCTCCGCCCCGGGCATCAAGTTTGGCACAAATCGCGCCTTGTGGAAGCATAACACGTTACCGATATCTTCCTGTTCAGGAACCTTCGCAAGGTGCTTCGGCGAGGAGGCCAAATCACCTTTGCGCAGCGCCTTCACGCGGAATCCACGGCTAGAGGTGTACAGCACACCGTAGCCGAGAGACCGTAGATATTTCCAGATGCTCTCGTTAAAATGGGACCTGTTGATCTCATTCAAGCACAAGAGGTCAGGATCATAGTGGCGCACCTCGTTCACAAGATAGCTACGACGATAGTTGGGGTCCAGAAAGGGAGGGAGGGAGACGTCGATGGTTGGGTCGTATGTGACGTAGCCGCTCCCGTCCTTCGATTCACTTGCACCGGGACGAGCAAACGCAGGAATGCGAACCTCTAAATCTATCACAGGCGTTGTCGTGCGAGTGTCCTTCTCCTTCTGGGCTGTTGACGAAGAAGTTGAGCTGTCTTCAATCACTGGTGTTGTCGGTGCAACATCCGCGCTGTTCTTGGGGACCGCTTTGAGCGCTGCTTGGTCGTCAAAGGTTGTGAAGCTGTCCGCCATCCAGTTAAACGACATGAACCGAAACCAATCTCTTCTGGACACAGACGTAGACAGCACAGAAGGAGGTGCCTTCACCCATGATCGCTTCAGTGGGGGAACATAAGTACCCTCGTCCTCTGGTGCGAACTTTTCATGGCGTTGCTTCAAGAGAAGTTCCGCACGATCAAAAAATGCAGTCAACGCTTGAGCGTCCTCTGGGGCGCTTTTCTCAAACATGTAGTTTGAACCGATAGGCTTCATGTTTGTCTTGATGTTGAAGACGCTTTCGCCTCTGATGCCATCCTTCATCAACAGGATCGTCGTGCGGCGCATGATATGCCGTTAAGGGAGCCACACTAACACAAATTCTTAGTTGTAAGGAGAAGTAAGAGAAAGAGGAACTACAAATTGTCAGTAGTTGCAAAATGCGTTGAGAGCAAAAGAAGATATTCGATGAGCGCGAATAGAACCTCGAACTGTAGTTGTGTGCATGCTCCCAAAACCTGGAGCTTCCTTTCAACAAAAAAATTGTAGAGTGTGAGGGGAGGTGTGTCGTTTGAATTTCCGTCACTGGAAACGGCAACTCTTGTTGTATTCTGTCTGTGTCGTGTGTCTAACATTCGTCTAGTAAAAAGAAAAAGAGATCTAGTGAATCTGGGTTTGTTTTTGTTTTTTTTGTTTGTTTGTTTGTTTGTTTGTCTTTTTTCGTTTCTTTTTTGGGGTTCGGTTTCCGCTCTGATTATTTTTTTTTGGTTGTCCTCGGTTTTCGCACCTAGTGTAGCTACATGTTCGTCGAGATTCTCACAATCTGCGGCTGCTGGGGCGACCGCCAACCCCTTGAAGCTGGTTCGTCACGTTCGACTCTTCTTCATAAAGCTCACGGAGGCGCTTCAGCTGTCCAAGGATGTGGTTCGATCGCATGATACGCTTCTCAAGAATCTTCGTGACGTTTTCAACGTACTGATCCGGGTCGCCGTTGCCCTTCCCCACCACGCCTGCCCATCTGAACTCCTCCTTCATGGAGGCGACTTCCTCCTCGATCGTCTCCTCGTGCATGCTGTACGTCTGCGCCTGCATGTCCCCGATGGCGGTCAGGAGCTCTTGCTGTCGCTCACGCAATGAGTTCGTGGGGCTCATGGCAGTCAGGTCGTCTTGCTGCGCCTCCTCGTCGTCATCGTAAACGTCAATCGCACACATGTCGTCAAGTGAGGGGGTGTTGTGATAGGACGACTCTGCTGCTCCACCCTGCACGCCAACATTGTTGTTGCTGGTATTCATGCCGAGGGGGGTTGGCACAGCATCAGAGGCATTGTCGCTCCCAGTCAAGGACTCCCAGTTGGAACCGGTTGACTCGGCAAGAAGGTCGTTGGTGGGGTCAGAGAAGAATGAGGGGCGAGAGGATGGTCCTCCGATGCTTCGCCGTGGTACTGCAGTCGATACTGTTGATGTCTGGCGGGGTGTTGCCATCGACGTGGGCGTGGCACGACGCGACGCTGGCGCAGCAGACGCACCGGTTGACGACGGGAGGCTGCCTAGGTTCGACGACTTCCGAGTGTAGGTCGTCGCAGCGGTGGGCGTCGTTGCGGCAGGGGTCGGTGGACCGCTTCGCGTCGTGAGCACAGCCGATCGACGACCGGCAAGGGTCGGGTCTTGCTGCCGTGATGAGCCTGGGAGCATAATAGACGGGGGCGCCAAGCGTGGTTTTCCATTGCCAACATGTTCGACGTGCTCTGTGGGATTCGGGCCCATCATGATCTCATCCGCTTTGGTGCGTTCGCCCTTGTCCTTCTTCAGCTCCTTCACACGGTCAGCGTATCGCAACGTGTTCAGCGTGTGATCGCAGTTGCCGCTGGATGGGCTGACGGCACCGATCATCACCGTGCGGCAGTTCCCGGTGAAGGAGTCTCGCAGTACTTCCGTCAACTTCGACCCTCGGAATGGGACGTGGCGGTGGTTCTGGTCAAGAGAGCGGATGCACTCCTTCAAGGAAAGGAGCGACTTGTTGATCTGTGATCCCTCCATTCGAGTTTGGCGGTGGCAGTCCATCGTGTCGGCACCACGCTCCGATCCAGCGAGATCAATAAACGTGAACTTACCGAGCTGCTTGTTGTTGCGGGTGTATCGCACCTTCAGTTCGAGGATGGCGTGGGAACGACTGCTCGAGTCGTTCGCGCCGGTGGCACCGGAGCTGCGGATGCTGTTACCGTGGCCGATGACACGCAGAACATCATGCACAGACCCAATGGGCTGCTCTACTAGGCCACAGATGTTGACGTTTTGCTTTGCGTCCTCGAGGCATCGAAGTGCCGCTCGGTCATTCAAGAGATCGAACAATTTACCGCTGTAAATTTCGTAGAAGCTCACCACTAACGTCATATCATTGGTAAGGCGAGAGAACATGTCGTTTGCCGCCAACGCGTACAGACCAGGCTCCCCTTGCTTACCCATCATGGTGTGGGTCTTTCCGCTGCCGGTCTGGCCGTACGCAAAGCAAGTTGCCAATCCTCCGTCGAAGACGGTGTCGATCAGTGGGCGAGCGGTGCGGAGGTAGACCTCTTGGTTCGTAGACTCCTCGCCAAACACTTCATCGAAATGAAACCGGTGGTTGCTGATGTAACGGGTCAAGTCCACTTTCTGCTTCGGCTCTGCTAGGATCAGCGCGGAGGCGTTGTCGGTGCTAATGACATCCTGGCAGGACTCTTCGTGTTCACGGGAATTGAGAGGGCGCTTACGAATGGCGACTGTAATGCGGCTCTTACGACGGCCTGTGTTAGCAGCGGTGGCAGTGCTTGAAGCAGTCAAAGCGGCGATACTTGTGGTAGCGCTCAGGCTGTTCACTGACGCGGACAGGTCCTTCTCAGGATTGTTGTTGAGTACGGTGGTACCGCGTGCAGAGTAGCAAAACGTGCTTCGGCGCGACGTGGGGGGAGGGACGCTGTAGCCACTACTACCGTTCATGGCGTTGGGGTCCAAGAACAGAACATTCTCCTTCTCGTGGGATGACATATCATGGGCACCACTGAGCAGATGAAGTTCGCCAGCGATTTGGCACGATGACGGCGTGGTTGGTGTCGATGGTGCCGCCGACGCCGCTGCTTGAGGTAACGTCTGTGACGGGCGAAGGGCAGTGGATTGCCGTTGCTGGGCGGCGTTGATGGAGACTCTCCCAGTACGCTTCCTCAACGCATCCAGCACACGGAACAATTTGACACGCTCCTCATCACAGTCAATTTCAAACGACGAGAAATGTTGTAGCTCGACTGAGAGAATTTTCTCTCCTAGTTCTGCAAACTTGGAGTACAAACTCCCAGCACCATACTCCTCGAACGTCTCGACGACAAGTAGGTCAAACGAGGATGGCATTTGATGTGATGTAAGAAGGGGGGAGAACTTGTGTCGTCTTTCTTACTCTTTTTTTGATTGTTCGATCGTTTTGCAATGACAGTTGACAACATAGAGCACAAGTGAATCTGAGATGCCTGTTTCAGCATCACCAACAACAGCTGCGAGGAAAAATGGTCCTTTGAATCTTCTTTTGAGTGTCATCGTGTTGTCATTGGCTATCCGTCTTTCTTTTTTTGAATTTCTTGTTTTCTCAATGTTTCATTTGTGGTTTTTTTGTTACAACGCTGCAATTCTGAAGAAAGAAATTCCTCATGATGCTGCGAGTTTTTTTTTTTTTGCAAAGGGGTGCGGGTTGAAGGAAGCACACTCAAAAAAAAATGCAGCCAGCGTGCACTTGTTCATTGACGTAGCACTCCGAAGGCAATCCGTACTCATTCGCAAGTTGGAAATCACTTCCAAAAAAAATGTGTCGCCAATAAAAACAGAAAAAAAGATGTTCTTTTGGTGTTCCTTCGCTCAAAATGCACTGCGCTAAAAACCTTCGTCCTTCTCTCCAACAACGCTAAACACAAAAAAGGGCGCGCACTTCGCACGAGCTGCTAACATTGCATACCCTCTCCCCCTCGTCTCATCTTACTCAAACTCGATGATCAGTTGACCGTCATCAACGGTAGCACCTGTCTTCACGTTGATGGACTTGATCTTACCGTCGGCCTCCGAGCGAATCTTATTGCGCATCTTCATGGCCTCAAGTGTGAACAGCTCAAATCCAGCAACAACAGTTTGGCCAACTTCGACATTTAAGTGAACAATCACGCCGGGCATGGGGGACAGCACTTGCTTGGCGTTGACGCTGACCTTCGGCTCTGGCACGAAGCCCGACAGCTCCGCTTGCTGGGGCGTCATGACGGTCACCGCGAAGGTGGTACCCTTCATCTGCATGTTGTAGGTGACCTCGTCGCTGCCCCAGAACTGCAGCACAGTCTCCTTGCCGTTCTCCGTCACACGGACGACAGGGAAGTCACGCTTCCACTGCACGTCAAGAATCTTCTTCTCGCCGGTGGCAACGTTGGATACCTCGTACGTGGTAGCGGCGGTCTGGACAATATCAAATGTGGAACGTGACGCCGCATCTGCAAAGCCGAGAGACGCTGCTAGGCGGGTGCTGATAAGCCCGCCCTTGGTGGGGTACAACGCAGCCTCCCTAATGGCGCGGATCACTGCGCTGGTCGACAGGAGCAGCTGCTGCTCCGCCTCGTTGATGGGTGCCTTCTTGAAGCCGTCGGGGTACGTCTCGGCGAGGTACGCAGTGGTGATTTCAGCCTTGCGGTACTTCTCCTGCGTGATCACGTCGCGCAACAGACAGACGTTGTGGCGCAGGCCTCGGATGACGTACTCGTCGAGCGCCTTCTCCATGCGGTCGAGGGACTCATCACGAGTGGCACCCCACGTGCAGAGCTTCGCGATCAGAGGGTCGTAGTACACGGAGATCTGGGATCCCTCGAGAATGCCTGAGTCCACACGGACGCCTTCACCAACGGGCTCCTCGTAGCCGGACAAGCGACCAATGGACGGGAAGTAGTTCTTCATGGGGTCCTCGGCGTACACTCGAGCCTCGGTGGCGTGACCGTGGATCTTGACGTCGTCCTGAGTGATGCTAAGGGGGAGGCCAGCGGAGGCGCGGATCATTTGCTCGACGATATCAACACCGGTGATCAACTCGGTGATGGGGTGCTCCACCTGCAGGCGGGTGTTCATCTCAAGGAAGAAGAATTCACGCTTGGGGTTCACGACGTTCTCGACGGTACCGGCGGTGACGTAGTTGACCGCCTTGGCCAATGCTACGGCCTGCTCGCCCATCGCCTTGCGAGTCTTGGCGTCAATGAGCTCGCTGGGTGCCTCCTCGAGCACCTTCTGGTTGCGGCGCTGGATGGAGCACTCGCGCTCATTCAAGTACACTGCATTGCCGAGACGATCCGCGATGACTTGCACTTCAATGTGACGGGGGTGCTCAATGAACTTCTCCACCAACATCTTGTCGTTGTTAAAGGCGGCCTTGGCCTCCTCCTTGCACATGTCGAAGAACTCCACGCACTCCGTGTCGTTGTATGCAACGCGCATGCCCTTGCCGCCGCCACCGCCGGAGGCCTTCACCATCACGGGGTAGGTAATCTCGTTGGCCACCTCGAGCAGCTGCTTGTGGGAGAGGATCTCACCGATATATCCTGGAATGGTGGTAACGCCCGCAGCCTTGGCGAGCTTCTTGGAATGAATCTTGTCGCCCATGTCAGCAATCGCGTCGGCGTCAGGGCCGATGAAGACGATGTTGTTCTTCTTCAATGCCGCTGAGAAATGCTCATTCTCAGACAGAAATCCGTAACCTGGGTGCACAGCCTGAGCGCCCGTCTTGACGCACGCATCAATCACCTTCTCGATCACCAAGTAGCTCTCGGCGCTAGCTGGGGGACCTACACAAACAGCCTCGTCCGCCATGCGGACATGCTTGGCCTGCTCATCGGCGGTGGAATGAATCGCAACCGTCTTGATGCCAAGACGACGGCACGTCTTAATCACACGGCAGGCGATCTCGCCACGGTTTGCAATCAGAATCTTATCGAAGATGGGCTTCTTGGACATTGATTTTGTTTTGTGTGTTGTTGATTTTGAGTTTAGATTTGTGATGGAGGGCTCGCCTTACTCCCTTTTTCTTACCGATTCACACTCTTCGTTTGCATTGAAGGAACGTTTTTTTGGAAAAAAAAAGACGAATGGAAAAGTCAAAAAATGATTTGATTATCGGAGATATTTCTTTGTTTGTGTTTGTGGTGTGTGCACGGCTATGATGATGGGGCTTTTTTTTTCTTACTTCCGGGAAGAACCACTGCTCATATCGTTCATCACGTCGCCTACAGAAGGCTGCGCTGCTTCCTCTTCCGTTGCGACATCGGCGCCACTACGTTGTCTTTGCATCTCCTGCTGCTTCTTCAACAATTCTGCCTTCTTGGCAGCGATGTTTGCGCGCAGCTTCTCAAGTGTCGCCTCGCGATCGCTGCTTGTCTGCACACGTTCGCTAATAATCTCTTCACGGCGCCGCTCAAGTTCACGCTTCTTGCGCAGCTGTTGAATACGGTCCTGCAGCTCCGACTCCACGCCGCCGCTCACCTCACGCTGCTTCAACGGGCCAATCACCGTCCTAGCGTGCTCCCATACAATATCCATCTTCAAGCAGCCTTCGCTGTATTTCAACGAGTCCACCGTATCAGAATCCATCGTGGCGACTTGTTCGATGGTCCACACGTTCCTCTCAATCAACTTCTTCGTGGTATGCGTCCCGCAGCAGTCTAGCCACGCAATAAACGTCCCGGGCGTGACGTCCGGCGAGCATTCTAGGTGAACTAGCCACCACCTTCGGTCCTCGTTCGTGACGCGGCCGTTGACGGTGAGGCAACGATGAGAGGTGACGAGCGCGGGCGCCGCACATACCGCTCCCACCACACTGGATGAAACAGGTGTTGCTAATTTTATGGAGGTGAGAGCGCAAATTCTCCTCATTTTGTTTTTTGATAACTAATCAAAGTGTTGTGTATTTGAAGAAGAAAAAGAGCGAGGGAAAAAAAAACATCAAATCGTCAACTACTCATACGAATGAACGAGGTGCAATCATTACAAAGCAGTGTGCCCTTTTGTTTGGGAAAAGGAATGCTAAGAACAAAATGAAGCTGAGAACGCGAGAGGCCTTGGGGGGAGGCTTCGCATCGTTTGTGTATCCTCGCTTTTTCATGGGGGTTAAAAACGTATGTACAGCATCTCGTCTTGAAGGGCTCAGGGACGTTGGGTGGTGGTGGTGGTGGGGCATCAAATGAATCAAAAAAAGGAGAAAGCAAGAACAGCAACAAACGGAAGGGGTGGAACATATGCAATATATACGTTGATTTTCTGAAGTGAATGTTGAATATCAGCTCGCAATCAAAACGTTGTCCTCGTTCTTTGAGAGCGCGTTGTGTTGACCACGAATTCTCGCCATTTGAAAGGATAGACGGTTGATAGACGTTGGCTTGCCTAGAACAGCGACGTAATGTAATTTGCGTTCGCCCAGGTAGTCTCCGTGACCCTCGCCGCACTGCACGTGCCTGAGCTGATTTGCAGCTCGTAGAACAGCAACTGAGCGTAGGCGACGGTGTCGTCGCTTAGGTACGGAAGGTTTCCCCACCACTTATCTGAGTTGGTGGAGTTCGTGGTGAAGTATGTTGGCGAGAACGAATGGTTGGTTGCAGTGACAATCGGCACGCTGCAATTTGACTCAAAGGTGCGAGTACAGTTGCCAGAGGCGCTGCAGTACGCACAGTTGCTCCAACCGACGCAAAACGGGCCGTCATCGTCGTACAATGCGCAAGTTGCGTTCGAGTACGCATAGCACTCACGTGTCCCAGCACTCTCGATGGCGCCGCACGGGGAGTCAGATCGGCTGCTGCCCACACATTGCCGCGACGTTGCGCAATACGAGCATCCCGAATGGGCAGTACACGTGTCACAAGGAGTGTTACTGTATTGCAAGCAGGGATCGTAGTAACGCGCATAATCCCCGGAACCCATCATCATCAGACCAGCGTTGGTGCTCATGCGTGTCGCGACCTGCAGCGTAAAATTGCAGCTGATCATCATGATGAACGCAAGCAGAAACAGCCGCAGGATCACGGCGTAGAAATGCACGTTGGTGCTGATGATGTGTGTCCACGATGACCACCGCTGTGAGAAGGTGCGCTGCGGAAGTTCCATGGGCGGCTTATCTGATGTCGTCGAGTTCGATGGTGCAGCAGCAATTGCTGCTA
Organism: Bodo saltans; assembly: GCA_001460835.1. Classification (NCBI taxonomy): domain Eukaryota; phylum Euglenozoa; class Kinetoplastea; order Eubodonida; family Bodonidae; genus Bodo; species Bodo saltans. The sequence goes on along the minus strand of CYKH01001907.1, from coordinate 20,095 downwards.
CCTTGCGCGTGCGATCAAACGATCGTCGAACCACTAAGAACACAGCCGCAAGATATCCAAAGAATCCAACCACAAAGAGAAGTGGGTTCAGAGATGACATGACATACGCCAGTCCAGGGAACATGTAAATGTACACCGGGTACAGAACAACGAAAAACGCTTGACCTACGAGAAGGTTCCAAGAAAGGTCTTTTCGCTCCTGCCCACGAACGACTGGGTCGTTGCTACTGACAATCACGGCAACCGCATCCCCGCAGATGGGGAGAAACTCCGAGCGCACAATCACACTTCTGCACACAAACACGGTCACAACGTCGACCCAATTCTGAAGTGTTGAACCGTTGACGACACGAGAGATAAAACCCGAAAAGCCTTCAGCATTCATTGCCGTCACTACAATCGAAGAAATGCATCCGAAGACAAGGCAAAGGCAGGGGATGAGCAGATACTCAGACGGGGCATACAAGTCCGCCACAAACGCACTCCACCAAAAGAAGCGGTTCGCCTCCTCGTCGTTGTCGTCGCCGGAAGGGGCGCGTCGGTACAGCGAGACACCGTTGGTGGAGAGGTGCGTCATGTGGTTACCTGAGGCGCTCATGACAAGGCTGCATAACGCTGGATCACCGCTCATGTACCCCACACGATCCGTGCGGACCGGCTCCGTGTAGATGAAGTCAGTGGGGCTCTTGTTTTCTTCTTCAAGTTGGTTGTCGAGTGCACGTGGTTTTGGTTCCAGTGCCAGGCTTGCCTCGTCTTCCTTGTTGTCGCCCATAGAAACGACTGCTGGGGCCTCAACTGATGTGGTGGTAATCATCGTCAATTGTTGTTGCTGCTTGGGAGACAAGTCCCATTGTTCTATATGGTACGTCCAATGTTGACTGGGACGGGAGTACCTCACTAGCGCACATGGCTCTGCGGCAAGAAACTGAAGTCGACCAGTACAGGAAGATCGCATTGATGCATCGATGTAAACCTCAGCGAGCAGCGGGCTCGGTTCCAGTATCAGCGCTTCAAGTGCCTTGGTCCCTTCCACCGCTTCGTCGCTGCATTGAGCGGCAAGGTTGCGAGATACTGGGAACACAAGCACTTTTGAGTGGCGCCTTAGCCACACTGCCAATATTGTTCCGTCGCAGTTCAGAGCGATATCCTCGACGTTAACAACAGAGCCTTCCTCATCTCCCAACTCCATATCAAACATCGGAGGGATCTCTCGAGCTTCTGCTGAAGTGCCAAAGTCGTCCTCTTCGCTATTACAATCGCAAACATGACAACTACAGCACAAACTATCGTCGGCACTGATCGGGATGGGCTGCAGCATCGATCGAGGGACTTTGGAGAGCAGTGAGAGCGTCTCATACCCCACGACTGAACCTTTGTGCACATAGACGATGTGCGCGGTCAACGTCGCACCGTGTTCGATATTGTAAACGCATTCTCCCCGTACGAGTCCCACGACGCCAGTAACACCACTCGAAGAGGTGGAGCACCGGACCAGTGAGTAGCGCACTTGCTCTCCGATTCCATCCGTGTGAATCCGGCGCACTGCCGACAAGGATCGCTGCAGTTCCGACTCTAGTTCGCACAACTCAGTCACGTCGTCGCCAACTGCTGCCGCCGTAGACGATGGTTTGCGTTGTTTTTGTCTCGCTGACGTCGCTGCAGACGTGTCAAACAATAAAATTTGACCGTCGGCGGAGTGAACGACCAGCAGCGTCGCGTCTTCCGTCAAATGCAGCGCGCGTGGTGCACCAGGGAGCAGCACCTCGTGCGATCCCACACATTCTGCGTAGCGACCTTGGGTGACACGCTTTTGGCAAAACAATCCCCGCGTTGTGCAATCTTCGCATCCCAACTTCCACGTCGCCACGTTCAGCGTCACTGTCGTGCTATTCGTCACAGTGACGACAATATCGTTTTGCGGTGAGGCGATGGTGCACAGTCCCGATCCGGTTGTTGTCGTGAGCAGCCATTCGTTGTAGCAATCGCATGCAAGCAGTAAACCGTCGCTCGAAATGATTGCAGTGTAGAAGTCACCGAGCACTGTTGCTTGAAGATGATCCTCAAGCGTGGGGCCTTTGAGGGAAGTGCTGTAGACCTCAACCGCGTCTCTCGTGTGAATGAAGAATAATTGCTCGTTGGCTGCAGCCGACATGCAGCGGTACTGAGTTTGCTCCACCGGCTTCACAAGGTCCGTGCCGTCAGCTGCGTTCTTGAGGTAAACGCGGGTGCCGTCGTAGGCAGCGACGACGAGTGAGCCCTCTTGATTCCGACACACCAAAAATTCCTCAATACTAGTATCGGCAGGAAAGTCCCACGTGTGGGTGACGCTGGTTGAACTGACGTCGTAGTACACAAACTTATTCATCGCGAGGCTGTCGCCGCTTGTGTTCATGACGATTGCAACTCCCCCTGAAGGGACAAGAACGGCACGACGGGAGAAGCCGCGCACGTCCATCACTCCGGTACCTTTATTCACCACTTCAAATTTCGTTGCGTCGTAGACGTCTGACGTGTGAAGGGATCGCATGGTGGCTGTGGGCAGCAGAGTCGCGTCGCCGGCAGTTCCTGGTTTGCCAATAGTGAGCAAAATCCATTCCTGATGTCTTTCGTTTTCTGACGTTGTGATCACCAACGCATCGCCACGAGTCTCCACAGTTCTGTAATCAAGTGACGTGATATTCTCAGGAAGTTCGAGTGACGCTACTAGTTTGCAATCTGCTGACAGAAGATCGTAAACTTGTACTGCGCCACCGGTGCTGGGAGCAAGCACCAAAAAGCCAGAACTGCTCAAGTACGCGTATTCTTCGTCCACCTCCGGACATGGTTTCACGGTGACAAGTGTCGCTCCCTCATCATCATCATCATCATCACTGCTGGGACTACTCGCATCGTTGTCGTGTTTCTTCACCCTACTACTACGCTGCTGTTGCCTAAACACTTCCTCCATCATCACCATCACAACTTCTCTCGGATTGTTCTTCACTGCGATAAAATAGTTGACGCCGTCACGTGCGCACAAAGCGGAACTGCAGACAAGCTCCTCGTCAAACTGCACGCCGCCATACTCAGCGCACGAGAAACGCGGCAAGGGGAACTCTAATGGACAACTTTCGTGGTCACCGTTGACATTGACTGATGACATTGCAGTGTTCCTGCGGGTCATCATGTTCGTACACCACAAAGCGAGAACACTCCGAAAACCACACGTTTCGGCCTCGACTAGGGATCCGTGACGTGAGTCGTTGACCAGCGTCGCGTGTCTCTGCTCCAGCGTCGTTGTGCTCATGTTTCATGCGCACTGGCCCGTGAATGCCCGCCTGGTACTTCATATCGTACAGCAGCTCGTGCGGCGCGCCGCTGATGGCATGGCCAAAGACAAGGGAGTATCGACCGCACATGGTCACTGCCGTTGCAGTTTCGAATGACATCACGTGCTTCCCGTCGACGGCGAACTCCGTCACTTCGGTCACGCCAGAAGCTGCCTCTTTCTCTTGATAAGCAGCAGCTGGTTGCTCCTCCTTGTCCATCATGGGCACCATCGTCGCAGGCCCGTTAAATGTTGAGGACAGTGCAGAGGTAAGTGTGTTCACCAACTCAGAGGACACTGTCAGTTTCTCTCGAGATCGGACAGATCGGCCACGGTCTCCAAGCAGCACACGTTTGTTGATACACAGGCCAAAGAGAGCAATTAAGCACGATCCACATCCCTCTGAAAGCCCACTCATGCAAGCTAAAAAGGATTGCAGGGGCGACGTGATCAGAGCGCGGAAGACGCCGAGGTGACGCAGAAGGTTCACTAAAATTGACATCAATGTGGCGGAGAGGGCCGTGGTGATCATCGATGCATAGCCCGTCGGAGTCACCTCAGCTCCCACAGACGGGCAACAGCGCACCGCTGCCTCACGCTCGCTGGTGTCGGTGAGGACTTGCGTGTTCGCGGTTGCATCCGCAACAAGCCGCAGGCCAGTCCCTTGGCAGTTCAAGTTGCGGATATCTACCTTCACGCAACATTTGCGACCTACGCGCATCCCGTTATAGTTGAGCAGCTCCGACCACCCGCGATCACAGCCCGTAAAAAAGTTTCTCTCTTCTGCCTCAATCGTGCCGCTGCCATTCAACGCGCTAGACAAGGAAGTGCTGTTGCATGTGAAGTTGGCGATACCCCCCGGCACCTCAAGGCCCATGCTGGCGGCACTGATAAACACAACGAGACCTGCAATGGCCAACACAAAGAATCCGGCCAACGCGCGACACGCCAGCGTCCCACTGAGGTCGTTGGACAACATTAAGAACAGCAGGACTGCCACTGGCCATGAGATCATCGTTGCATTCAACCCAGTTACTGATCCAATGTTGAAGAACAACGCAACCAGGCCGCCTGATATCAAAAGTGATCCAGCAAGTGTGAAGAAGTTGAAATAGTTGAAAGATTGCCTCCCCGCAATGTGCCCTGCCGATGACGCAGAGGTCAACTGAGCGCCAACAGTGCTTGTGATGCTAATTGCTCGCACGGAAGCCATTTATTTGTGTTGTACTACGTTGTTGCTGCAGGAAGAAAAACACAATTTGAAGTGTATTAATGACTAAGTTTCAGCCAGTTCGAGACAGAGAAGTGCAAATGCTGAATAACGAGAGATTTTTTTCTGATACCAACAATCCCCTTGCACCTTGGCGAGTGCTTATGGTTTCTATGTTTTTGTTTTTGTTTTTGCGTTGCCAGTTTTGTGTTCATCCTTACTTTCCACGTTCCTTGGCGCCTTGAAAGCACAATGTTTCGAGAGAGGCTTTCCTAGCTTCGTTGGTTAGAATCATTGTGGCTTGCTGGAGGGAATGGGGTCCTCCTCGTCCGTGTCAGGGATGATAAAGTACAGGCTATCCAATAGGTTACGCCACTCCTTCTCACTCCACACAGTGTGAAGCGAAGTGGTGCAACCGAGCCGCCCAAGTTCCCCCATCACGCCGCTGAGCGTTTTGAAAGGGTCGTTACTGGGGGACGAAAGTTCCTTCTGCATCAAAAAAGGAGCTCGTTGGGGCTGGCTATGAGACGGCTCAGCGACCTCCTCATCACCATCAAGGTAGCTTTTCCCTTCTACTCCAAGCGCCGGGTTGCAGAACACAAAGCAGACACGGCGGACGTTGCACGGGATCACGTATGGAAGAACACCGTTCAGTGAGTCGAGCGCTTTCATCGAAACGTCTTCATCGCTGATCGGCGTTGTTGGGCTGTGGTACTTCGCCTCGAAGAGAAACAAGACTTTCTCACGACGATCGTCCTCAGCAACCGCCACATTCTTGTTGCCGACACGGAAGAACATCGCTACGTCGCATCCCGGGTTGCAGATGCACTGTGGGCTGAGGACGGAGAAGTGAGCGGAGTTGAGCGCTGCGATATTCTCTGCGAGGCGCTTCGCCTGCTTCTCCTTGGTTGCCTGAATATTCTCATTCTGATTATTTTTTTCAGACCACACAGCCGGAAATGCGCTCACCTTTTTCACAATTGCCTTCTCCGCCGCACCAACGTCTCGTCGCTCAGCGTCGCTTGCATTTGCGTCACTCGCTTCAACATCGCTCTTGGCCACGCTGGTAAGCGGAAAATCAATCCCGTAGTCTGGAAATTCTGCTGCAAGATCCTCGTCGAAAGTGTGCGCACCCGGAACAATCACGTGGCGTTCTCCGCACAAACGCTCGATCAAAGTCCTCGACGTCACAATCGGCAAATTCTTATTCGCCATGATTCTACTGGCGATCGGGTCGTTCACGTACGCCGCCGTAAGGGCAAGTTTGACCTGGATGGCCATCGTAAGTGCCTTTCCTCTGGCCATATTTGTCCACTGCCCCTGCGCATGGAGTTTCTCCACTGCAAGGAAAATCAGATCGTATTCGCGTGCACGACTGAGCGACGGGTGCGCATAAACCAACGGGCTCAGGTAGCGGCGATCGTCGAGCAAGGACGCCCCGGCGAGGACAGTTCCCATCGCCTCCAGATTTTCGAGAACGCCATGATGCGCAACCTTCAACGCGTCACCTTTGCGGTTGGCCACCGCACGCCAGTAGTCAGAGAAAAGGTGCGGGTTGGTCCTGAGGAAGTTGACGATAGCTCCAATCATAGGAGGGTGCAGATCTTCGATTCCACTAACATCGGTCGGATACCCTGGCTCCTTGTTGATGAACTTTTCAGACATTTCGATCCATAATCCAAAGTATCCAGGAACGTTTTTCACGATCTCGTACAGGCCGCGACGCGCTGGGGTAAACGCATCACCGGGGTACGACTTCTCCAGGAATCGTGCCATTTGTGCAAAATCACCACGAGTGCCACTCGTCAACGTAAACAAGAACTCGCATTTTGTGTCTCGGCCACTGTAGGTACCCATCGTACTGTGCGCGCACATCATCATCGCGTCGTTCATCGTGAAGCCAGAACACAGCAGTGACCAACGTGCCGTGTACATCGCTGTCAGCGACGTCATGGCCAATTCTTTTTCCTCCTTATTGCGCCATTTATCAATTTGTGATATGACTCTTGAAATCTCATCCGCCGCAATAACCACTCTCCCGAGCCCTAGCTTGTCAGCCAACGAGAATGCAACGTCCTTGTCAATAGACTTAAAAAACGGCAGACGGGTGAACGCTCCGAAGGACACAGGTCCCCCGGAGGCATGAGGAACGCTGTCCTTTGGAAACATTGCACGATACAACGAGTACACAACGCGTCCCCAAAACTCAGAGCGCACGTCGCGGGCACAGTCAATTGGCTTCGTGAGAGGAGTTGCGCTGGTGAACGAGATGGCCACGCCGAAATAGTTTTTATCCCGCGACGCGGCGTTGGCGACGACCTCATCCAGCATCAGCGATTTACCTTGGCGTGGAGCAGCCACAAGGTAGCTAATGGGATTGTCCTCTTTTTTCTCCGACTCGGGGAATGCGCGGTCCAAGAGCGTCTCTAGTGTTTTCTTGCGGTCGCTTCCAAGCATGCGCTGCCCGTCGGCGTACGTGTGGCGGTACGTCAACTCCATCATGTTCAGGTGCGCTGAGTAAGGCTTCGGCTCATGAACACCGCTGTTGAGGCCGTCAACACGCTTTTTAAAAGCATCGAACTGAGGGTCAAGCCACTTCCGCAGTTCACGGACATGGTTAACTTTTTCTTTTGCTTCTCGCAGACTCGCTTTGAGAAAATTCAGAGCACGTTTACCCACCTTCCTGCGCTCTGCACGAGTGCTTCTGCCAAACTCCTCAAGATTTGTGATTCCGAGCGAATCGAGGACATCCAGAGCCTTAGAGTTGCGCGCAAACAATTTGACCGTTTTTGTTGCGTCTTTCACGTGAGGATCACTATCAAACTTAGCAAAGCCAGGCATTAGATGTTTCTTCTTAGAGGCTTCGTTCGTCGCCCACGCCGCCAGCGTTTGATCCTCAGCGAGAAGTGGATAGTCAAGTCTGTACTGCTGGATTAAATCATTGACAGAGAAGGCATACGATGGGATGCGGGCACTCTGGGTGCGGAGAAGTCGCTCGAGCTGCACATCCGCAACACGAAACAAACGAGTCTGAGCTGCTGCGGTCCATGGAGCCGAAACAAAACGCCTAAGCATAGTAAAGCGTCCAAGTTACCTTGTTGAAAGGAAAACCAAAAAATAGGATGGATACAGAACGGATGAGAAACAACGCGACGAAATTCACAGAGGCAGAAAATATTTTTGGGAGCGCATCGCAAGCTGGACACAAAAAAAAAAGGGCGGAAAGTCCTCTCAGTCGTCATCCTCCTCCCATGGCATCGGCGCAAACTCAAGTTTCTTTCCCGAGCTGGTTGGACCTTTGCGTTGTTGCGCCGAATCGCCGGCAGCAACAACCTGTGCTGCTGGTGTTGCGATGTCGTCGATAGAGGGCAGTCGTTCAAACGACGCGTCGAACAACGGCGACCCATCGGTGGCATTGGTGGCGGCGGGTGGCGCCGTTGTGGCCTCCTCTTCCTCCGCCTCTCCTGCGGGTTGGAGTGGCTGCGCTGCATCATTTGTCTTAACTTCAACGGTACCATCATCTGCATCAAATTGTGAGGTCACTTCGTCCGAGGCAGGTGCTTCGTCGCGCTGGACCTCCGCTGTGGGCTCGCCTTGCGCCGCATGCTCAGTTTCCAATGCGTCAACCAGAAGAGGTTCATCAGGCTGCGCATGAAGAGGCGCATGAGGCTGTGCATGAAGTGCAGGCGCTGCGACGCTCTTGTTGGCTTTTTGCTCATCGCGGCGCCTCAACACACTTTCCAAGGCACTCACAGCCGCATCGACGGAAGCCTCCAACGACTCTGGCACTTGGCGTTGCTTCAGCTTACGCAAATTCTCTAATTGGCTATCGCAGTGTTTGACAGCAGAGATCATCAACACACCACCACCACCACCACCGCCTTCTTCATCTTCTCCGCTGTCCTCACCATGATGTGTGGTGTCGTCATCACCATCGTCAAGGTAATCTTCAAGTGCGGCGGACGACTCGATGGCCTCTTTGACAGCTATCGTCACTTCCTCATCTGTTGGCGGGGTGTGGCCTTTCATAATGCCGCCGGTGGATCGCACAGTCGACGTGATGCCCCTCGCTGCTGTCTGCACCCACGACGAGAAGGCACCAGCGGTCGCTGTCAGTGTGGAGGCCGCATCTCCTCCATCGGCGCCACTCCCACTCCCAGCGTCTCCTGCTGGTCGGTGAGGTGGAACGACAAGTGGAGCGCTGATGATGCTGAGCAGCAACTGAGCTTGATCGTGCGTTCCACAAGTGGACAGGGACGCGATTTTCCACATAAACGTAGCCCAAAACATTTCATCGTTGATTTTTTGAGGCACAAGGCGATACCGCTGGGCTCTCAAGGCGGCAAGCGATAGCAGTCCTTGATGAACATCACGGTCGTAGTCGAATAGTGACGCAGCCGCGGTGATGGCGCGGTGGTTCAGCCCGTATTGTGTGAGGAGTAATTGTTCGTCTGGTTGAATGCCTCGACTGACACCGACTAGGAACGTGTTCTCGTCCTCTACTAATTGGACAGAAAGGAGGTTTCTCCACTGCTCCTCTCTACCATGCCACCGCTCAGGCACTGTATCCCACGGTAGTTCCCGCTGAGGAGGGGCGCCTGATGATGAGGATGACGCCGCAGCACCACCAGCACTACTACCTCCTACAGTTGAGTCTAAAAGAGAACTGAAAAATGAAGTTGCAGATTGCTTCGCGGCGTTGAGCGCATCTAATCCACTTCCCCCATTGCTTGATTGGTCGTCAAACTCCTCGCGCTGATCGAGGCGGGTGGACTGCACTGCGTCCTTGACGAAAGTTGTTACCGATGATGAAATGCTCGAAAACGTGCTCCACAACGACCCTGCGGACTTCGCAACCGACTCCGCGACAACATTGACACCAGTCATGACGGACACCTCTAAAATCACTGTGGCGCCGTCATCTCCTACAAACTGCACGTCTGCTAAATGTTTCGGCAGCATAAATTCACGGAACGCTACTTGACGCTCCACTTCATCTAAAGTTGCTGTGGATTCCGCAATCACATCCCCTGCACGGCTTCCCTCGTCCATAAACGCACGATTGAGCAACCTCATTGTCACTCGGCAGCCTTTAGGGTGCGTCGTCGATGAGGTGGTGGAGGGGGTTGGGGGTGGTGGGATGTACTCAAGGAACACAGCCACCGCATCATCCTCCTCCCGATCCTCCTTCACGACGCCCCGAAGAAGCACGAGCCGGAACTGGTGAAGACGCATTGTGTCGTTAGGGAACCAGAAAGGGAGGGAGCTTAGTTTGTTGCGTCGGTTAAGGTTGCGAACACCTCTTGGCACCCACTGAAAGACGCTGAAGGAGGGAATAGGGTTGCTGATGAGGGCCACTTCTGCCGGGGGTAGGGGGGAGCTTTGTTGTTGAGGCGACGATGCTGCTGCGGTACTCTTCCCGTTTGGAGTTTTGGCGGCGGCTTGCGGCGACGTCTGTTGCACTTGTTGAGGCGCTTGAGGCGAGGCCGACGTTTCGCGAGCCTCGGACATCACTGTGGAACAACGACAAACTGTTTGTTTTATTTATTTGCAATTTCTACCGGGCAACGAACAAGAAGAATCGCACAAATGGAAGCACTCCAACCACTGGAAACACGTTTTAAAAAATGATGTCGAGGGTGCGCATGGTGGTTGACATGAACAACCGCACAACGCAACACACTGCAAAGTTTCTCTCACAAAGTAAAGAAATGTTTTGATAGCAACAAAAGACGACACATCAAAACTGGCATCAACAGGCAGCACCAGGACATAAAAGAATGTGCGATGCGTTGTTCGCTTGGAGACGCACGCACAGGCACTAGCACATCCTCTTTTCTTTTTTTGCTTTCTGCGATTTGCATATGGCCTAGGAGAGCATCGCTGAGGCAGAGCTGACCAGCTCCACTGCCTCCACCACCACATCCCTCAGCACTACACAACAATCAGTCACCATGCGTGCCCGCAGTTTGCTGTAGAACGCCTCCATCAACGCACCTCCCGCTGCCCACTTACTCGTGTCCAGGAGCAACCCTGCGGTCACTTGAAGGCCCACATTCCTCTCCAGTGTCACGTTGAAGGAGTCTTGGAGGACATCGGAGACGCAACGAGCCATGGCCTCCATCGGCGGGCTTGGGCCTACCACCGCAAGATACCGGTCGAGCTCCCGCGCATCGACGTAACCGCACGCCGTGAGGATCATCTTGACAGTTCCATCCCGCACAATCACATCCTCCACGGAGCACTTCACACGAATCCCTTGCGCCGCACTAAGGGCACTCCTCGGAATACGGAACACTTGATACATGCCAAGGGACGGCGGTGCGATGAGGAACGACGAGGATCGTGGGCGGCATGCGTAGCGCAGGCACCAAAATAACGGGTTTGCAGAAAACGACTTGTGTCCTTTGGGTGTGCTGGCAGGCACGCCATCCGACGGGACTGCCGACGATGTGAGAATAGATCGGCGTCGGGTGTCATACACAACCGTCAACACGTCTGGTGCAACTCGAACAACGCACGTCTTGTACAACTTCCAGCCAACCGCGGCAGCAGCGCATATCACTAGCAATGGGGTCAAACTGCCAGGCAGTGACGATGCAGGGGGCTCCTGCGACTTGGTTGGGGCGATGGGGAGAGACGATGTAGACTTGCGGCCCATTGCTCGATTTCTGTTTTTCCTTGCAAAGGTTCTTTTTTATTATTATTTCATCGAAGACAGTAAAAATGAAGCGAGTGGCTTTAGATAAACGTTAAAAAAAGGTACACGCGTAAAAAGGAGACTTTTGTTTGTGACTAATCAGCACGCAAAAAAAAGCTGTGCGAGACATTCACAGAAAGACCAACTCAACATGGACATGAATGGTGCATCGAAACGGAGGGAGCAACAAACATCACGCAACCGGCGCTTCCCCTCCCTCAGTAAGGCAAGACCTTTGCGAGCTCCTCGGCGATAAACTTTGCGTTCGGCCTTACAGAGAACCCCTTCTGTGCCACCAAGTCTAATGTGTGGTTCACAGCGACCATGTAATTGGGGATATCAACTGTTGTCAGCAACCCAAATCTGCGGTACGCTTCCATTGCCGTGTCTCTCATTTCCACCTTGGCGGCTAGCAGCGCTTCCTCCTCATTTTCATCGTTCCGTCTCTTCATGCGGAGGCGGCGGATGGCTTCGTCCACCTGCAACAGGACACCAACGTCAAACGCGGGCAGGTCGCTGGGCCATTGATAAATGGGGTCGGTAGCAGGTGGGAGGCCTAGCACGGTGCATCCGGGCTTCCCTGCAAGGGTCATGGCGCACGTGGAACACCACCATCTATCTAGGACAACCGGAGTGGTCAGCACCGCCTCCGTCACTTGCGCGGCTGCAAGATAATTCGCCCCACAGTAGAACGCTCGAGCCAACGGCTCATCCAACGACCTGAACAGTGCACGCAGGGGCTCCAATTCTGGGTCTGGGGTGCGCACCAGCACGCCACCTAACTTCTGAGTCAATGCAGTCGTCATTGTCGTCTTTCCAACCCCATCCAACCCCTCCACCACTACAATGGGGTGGGCAGCTGGAGGAGATGAAGGTGACAACCCTCCGGCCCCGCCACCATCGCCACCGTGAACTACTGCCACGTTTGCGACACGGGATACAAACCGTGAACAGCCAGGGGTCCACCAAGGTAAGTTTGCGCGTTGCAGCGCCGACAATGCTGCAACACAAGCACTCTTTGAGTGGTAGACGTTGTACCCGCGGTGAAAGGGAAGAACTTCGCGGAGCAGTGCAGAACGCAGCTCAGCGGGCATCGTTCGAGACATGTTGTTGTTTTTTCGCTCACAAAAAAAGACGTGCACAGTGATCTCAATTAAAATTGCTCAAAGTGGCAGTAGCAACATGATGCAACATGAAGACACACAATTAAGGTCAGGTATGTTCAGCCAATCGTGTCTCGTCAATTGTGTCTCGATGACTCCTTCGTTTTCCAAAATATCTCTTTGTCTTGTACTTCGCTTTTTTTTAATTGATACTCGTGTCTTTGCTGATGCTCTTGTCTTTGCATGTGTTTGTTTTTTAATTTTATCTCTCGGCGGGGCGACTCCCCTTTGTCATCCAAATTTTCGATGGGTTGGGGAAAAAATCGATGTGTTTGCTCACTTCATGGTGAAGATGAGAAACCTCTCGTTGTGTACACTTTGAATAAAGCAAAAGAAAGAAAAAGCTGAAGGGAAAAAAAAAAAGAACCGCACAACGGGACGCTGCGTTCAACGATAAGCACTACACATCACCTCTCAGTGAATTCTTGTTTCTTGCAATGTTTCGTTGTGCTGCTTGCTGCTGGTGGTTGGCGCCACGTGTGGTTGATCGAATTTGTATGGGTCACTTGTTTCGATTCATAGGTTGTTATTGATTGTCTGTATTGTGGGGTTTTTTGTATGTTCGTTCGTTTCGTTTTGTTTTGTGTGTTTTTTATCGTGACGTTGCTTGCAATAGAGTGAAATGATCGGGCTCCGAAAAGGTCGCTTGACTTCTCGGCAGCAAGAGAGGGAGCAATAGTGAAGGAGAAAAAATGAACAAAGTCCTCGAGTGTGTGAAAGAACACAAAAAAAAAGCAAGAGAAAGAAAGTGGAGGGCACACAGGTCAGTCAGTGAGCCCACGAGGAGCTGGAGAGCGAGTTACGCCTTCTCAATACAGCTCCTCCTTCGTCTCTACTGATTGCTCGAGAACGCAGCAGCGGAAAAGAAGGGCTCCGCGTGACGTGCGCCATTCACATTGACTGCTGTGGAAGCCGGCGGCGCAACATCCACCGCCGTTGAGGGCGAAGACGGACCAGAGTCGGAGTGCGAGGACGCAGGCATTGGCATGGCACTGACTCGATCATGAGAGTCCACGCCGAAGACGCGTAGCTACGTGCCTTACCTCTAGCGTTTCCTGCTCCACGGTTACTGTCCGACGTAGTGGAGGAGGTACACGTGCGAGCCCTGACCGGTGGTGGGGAGTCCTCGTAGGTAGTCCGCACGACCCTGCGCCAGTTCGACGTCGAAGCAGGGTGCCTACATCGTCATGGTCATGCTGTGCCTGTCCTTGACAGCACCGAGAATGTTGCCGGCGGTGCACAGGAACAACTCCGGCCATAGAGCTTTTTGCGTCACGCCTGGGCACCGCAGAAGCGTTGCTGCGCTGTAGAAGTACATGTTCGCGATACTGTGCTCAAGGCCGACGACTACGAACGAAGCGACTGGAAACGTGCACGCAAGGAGCTTCCCGCTCAGCGTCTTTGAGGCGTGGCACATCAGGATCGCGAAGCACACGCACATGTTCGCACCGATGCCGCGCAGGAGCGCCTGATACGGGTGCAGCTCGGCCTTACCAAGGGCAGTCTTGCACGCAACGGTCCCTTGGGACGTGTAAGAGCCCTCGTAGCCGTTCAGGCCGCCACCCCAGAAGATCACCGCGAAGAGAATCACGCCGAATAAGTTGGAGAGGTACACGACCACAAGATCGAACAGATACTCCCACAGGAACACTCGTTTGGAGAGCACTGCGATAAGGATCAGCACGTTGCCGGTGAAGAGCTCCGCTCCGAGGATGACGATGATCATCAGAGCACCCGAGAAGAAGAAGCCGGCCAGGGCCTTCGTGGGGCCGTTGGACGTGGCATCCGCCAAGATGGCGAACACAGTCTGGCCGCCAAATGCGACGAACGCGCCGGCGATGACCGCCAGAAGGATCGTCTTGGCCAATGAGAAGTGAGTTTTCGCAAACCCAGCACGCATGGACATCTCGGTGATGCCACCGAGCGTCAAGGACAAGGCTCAACCCACCGGTGACGGGGTTCACGGCGGCAGGGACCGGGGGAACTGCTGATTGCGCAGCATTGGCGCTGCACTGGCAGCTGTGGCACGAGTTGTTGTTGCACATTATCTACCGTTCCTTTAGTTTGGCAAGAAATGGTATGATGATGATGGTGTGGCTCGTTGTGCGCACAGGGGAGATGAATGTAAGGAATTCGTCCTAATGGTTGTATAAGTCAACATGCGACATAAAAAATTGCAAAATTAATAAATTCTCATTTCGATCAAAGTCATTTTAAGATTCAGTCAGTTAAAGAATGACGCTTTCAATCCATTAGCAGTGTTGGTCAAAAAGTATCTATTGTTTCCACACAAATTTCGTTCAATCCTCCAAACTCTCCACTGATCACGATGCAAAGAAAAAAATGCGTCCTCAGCGTTCCATCGGACACGTAAAAGAATGCACCACCCAAGTGGTTGTTCGTTTGTTTGTTTGTTTGTTTGATTTGCTTTTAAAAAAAATGTGAGCGAGTTGAGATCTAAAAAGTGTGGCATGGGCCTCAGCACTCAGTTATCGCATGGACCTCTGCTCTATGCCGCCAGACTCTTTCTTCGGAGCGGCGTGTTTGTTGTGTTTGTTGCCACGGACGCAGTAGACGCACAGCAGGTACGGGGGCTCCCAATGGTAGCATTGCACGTGGAAATCACCCAGGAGCCCCTTCTTGCACCCACTGCAGCGTAGCGAAGGCTACGCTGCCTATGGTTGGCAAGCACTGTTCGGTTACCAAGCGTCCAGAACATCACCCCCCAGACTATCTTTCTTTTGGAGAAGACTTCACCTTGATTATTTTCGCTAACTCTTGGACGATGACGTCGTTTCCCTCGAGACAACACATCTCATGCAAAAAAAAAGTGCTAGTCCCCCCTCTCCTCAACAACTATCTCCGAACTGTTTGTGCCCTCAACAGTGTGCAGAGACCGCTACACGAGAAAGTTGCTTTCCAAAAATTGGAGAAGTGGGCTTCTAAATATTCTTCCTTTTTTTTGCCTTTCTGTGAATCTGGAAATACGTTCGTTCCTGTGTTGTAGTATCTCCGTACGTTTATGGCTTCCGAATGGTCAGCATGTGCCCAGACTCTCTTGTTGGGTCGGCGTGTTCGTTGTGCTTGTTGCCCCTAATGCAGTACACGCACAGCAGGTACGGGGGCTCACAGTGGTAGCATTGCACGTGAAAATCTCCAAGGAGGCCCTTCTTGCATTGGCTGCATGACAACGCAGGCCAATGGTCGGCAAGCACTGGAGGAGGGAAGTCTATTTGCTGATCGACTCCCTCAAGATGTGCAGTGAGCTCGTTCCGCTTGCTCACAAGATTGGCTTTCTCGGCCTCCTCGCCTGCAGTACTGATTGGTTGGTAGGCGGCTTCTGGACTGCAGTAGTCGAATGGCTTCATGCAGCCGCCTTGGAAGTTGCCACCCCCGTGAGAATTCATGCCGCAGATCATGTACTGGCAAAATTGAACACGTCTTATGGGTTGCCTTCCACAGTGCGGACATCGACGGGATCCAATCACCTTCGGATCTCCGCCATCACCGTCCCAAGTCATTTCAAAAGCATTCATCTGGTGCCTTTGTTGAATGGCGTGATCAAGATCGGCAATTTCTTCATTGATGCGAGCAATTTGGCTCTGCAGAAACGTTCGACGGCGCTCCACAGCTGCGGCACGGTCCGTCAGCGCAAGCTTCACCACCATTACCTCACTGTCAAGGTCACCGAGTACTACGTTGGCGAACCGCGTCATGTTGTCAGAGTACACAGGCCATTGATGTTTCGCATTTGTCACGTCCCCGCAGTTCGCGGCATGGGGATGCTCCGCACACTTGCACTGAGCGCACCACCTGATGGAGCAGCTTGGGCACGTGATACCAACTGGTGCACCTGGTGTCTTTGGGTGCTCCGGCATCGGCGCGTGAAATGGAGTCTGGTGGCGGTCGTTCAGAGGGCAGTGGAAACGCGCATCAAACTCCACGTCACCCTCAGTCGCAGCCATCGCGCGAGACACTACATCGGCAACCTCGTCGGCAACATTCGCGCGAAAGTTTCCCATGGCAAGCTTGTGCTGATCATGCGCCGCTTGATCAGTGCGTGCAAACACAAGAGCAGCATTCTCGTAGCACAGCTTGCACAGATCACGGCCCCCGCACCTCACAAAGCAATCTCTTGGGATCACAAGGCCACACGGTGCGCACTCCTCCATCGCCATCGCCAACGCTATCGGCATTGCACTGGCAAGACGGAAGTTTGTGAAGGCCACTAACGGGCTTGCATGAACGAGTCCCACAGCTTCCCGGATCGCAGCCGTCACGTCTGCTCCCCTCGACTCCAGTGCCATCGCCACACACTCCGTGAACCGCGGCAGCCAACTGACCACGTCCGACTTCGACAGTGGCGGGAGGGCGACGGCCACACCAGCGTCCATCTGCGAAAGTAACACGATGTGGAGGACCGTGACGATGAACTCGTTCTTGTCTTTCAAAAGAAAGCTCAGGGACGCCCCAAATGCGTCGTCGCTGTCGTAGCGATGGTCGAATGTCATCGCCCTAAGCTCCGCATCAAGGCTCCCCAACACTTGGCGGCTTGGAGTGAGCTCAACATCGCTGAGAATGACCTCGTCGTAGCGATGCCAACGGTTTTCCTCTAACGTCAGGTGCGGCGAGGTTGTAGGTGCAGACAACCCCACCAGCAGAGCAACAACATGCTCGGGTCTTGATGCTTGCCTCAACACGGCCGCGAGAAGTTTGTACCCTAAAGGCGGCTCACGGAGGTGAAGGTAGTCGTCGCTCTCTGCGTCCTTGACGCGGTTGAGCACCGCAGTGGCAATGGCCACGAATTGCCTGCTGTGCAACGGCGACAGCATCGAGCTACTTTTCAACGGGGGAGGGGGGCCATCAACAATGTTCGATAGGCCACAACGCAGCATGTCGTCGCGCGGGGTGCCTTCGGTCACCGTCGACCCGTACGCCCCGCTCAGTGTCACAGAGGGCTGCGTGAGGAGGCGCTGGTAGAGGGACCGGGCGTACTCATTCAGCGTTTCGTCGGACACGACGCCAAGCGTGCAGTCGTGGGTGGCCGCTTCCTCGTCTGACAACTCCAGCCCGCAAATGTAGCAATTCATACACTGAGTGCGATATGATCTTTCTTTTCGTGAAAATGAAAAACGAGTACCCTTCGGAGAGCCCACACCAAACATCTTTACAGACATAGGATATGTGTTTCCTACACGAAAGTAGTGTTGGCTGGAAACAAAGAATTCTGTGAAGATAAAAGTGTTTGCAAAATGAATTGGGAAGGAGCTGCAAATCTGTGCGACCCCGACAGGCCGCCATGAGAACAAGTCTCGAGGAGGGAGAAAAGACACTCTCCCAGCCAAGATCGACAACAGCTGCTCTCCTATAGCAGGATCCACTCTTTTGGATACAAGTGGGCAGCACTAGGGAACGGGTCCGCCACGAACCACTTCGTTGGCGCTACAACACGACGCCCCGGACAACGATTCCAATACGCCCCCCACCAGGAAAATGAAGAGTTCGCAATGATGAGGTCGTCGCATTGCGTCATCATCAACAACTCCACAACATCCCGCGGAGGGGGAGGTGGCGCTGCTGGTGCTGCCACGCTGCTGTTGTTGTTGTTGCTGTCGTGCGCACCACCACCAGCGCTAGAAAAGCTGCGCTCAACAGACGACGACAATTCATGTGTAGGATCTACGTGCGCTACGTAGATGCCAGGGTACTTAACTCTCCACGTGCCTGCAAGTGCGTTGGCATACACGGCATCCTCCGAAAAGAGGAGCACTCGCGTCGCTTGATGTCCAACAGCAGAGGTTGGGGTCGGAAATAAAATACCTTCCGTGGTTGCGGAGCGCCCATCCGCCTGCTTCGATGATACCGGAGTTGGCGGGGACAAGGCATACGGCGCCTTGTACAACACCGGGCCTAACAATGTGCGCAAGGCTAAGTCGTAGTAGTCAAACTCGAGAATGGGAAAGACATCACGGATGGCTAAATAATCTCCTCGACGGATGTGCACGCCAACTGTGTGGCATTTCTCAGGCGCTACGCCAGCAGGGAGGTAGTTAGCGTGGAGATGTGTCTGTGCGCCGCGTCGGTAGTGGGTGGGTAGGAGTGACAGCAGCACGTCCCCTCCGTTTGAGGCCCTGCTGCTGCTGGCCTCCTCATGATCGGCACCACCACCAAAGTAAATGTGGGATTGGAAGAAGCCTGTGAGGGAGTAGATGACGTCATCATTATGATGATTTTGTTCGTTGGGGAGGGTGACGGGCACCACAGGTCTCTTCTCCGGGACCACGACTGTCTTGTAATCTCGTGGGAGGGAGGGAACGAGAGCAACGCCAGCACCAGTGGTCAAATTTTGGAAGAGGGAATCCCAGTACACTGGTCGTGGGGGCCCACAACTGTCGCTGCTCGATACGCGAGGTACTGCCATTTGAAGCGGCGTGTGGTGGTGGGGGTGTGCGTTGCGGTGTCGCGACGCGGTGGAGATCAAGTTGGCCAGGAGGAATAATTGGTTGCCAAGACCCCCTACCACATTGGTGGTCAGTAGTGGGCCACCTCCTCGATGCATCTCTCTTGTTGTACTCTTTTGTACAATGGGGAGACATCCAAATAAATCGAGGCGAGATAGTACAAGCATTGAAGCATATCTGGAGTCACTACTGATTTGCGAAGTCGGACTTTCAGAAAAAAGGGTCAAAAAAAAGTTTCATTTTTCGATTTCCCCTCCCCCCCGATTTCGCCTAATACTCCTACTTTCCAGCTCTTCATTCTCTGTCTTGAATTTTTTTTTTTTTGGACCGGAGGTCGACCCCAAACACAGGCGGCAAGAATCGTGACTAGGAGTTTATGTCGAAATGTGTTTCGCGAAGTCGGAAAAAGTTCCGTCTATGTCCGAACAGCGGGCAGCGGGTATGTGTACAAGGGGGTACATCCAGCCCGATGGAGGTATTGAACTTCTCCTGCAGTATCTTCTTTGCACAAGCAAGACTTGTCCCTGCTGAAAACCCACGGACGGCTTGAGGTGCACCGCTGATTGCTAGGCGTTGCGCTATCGAGCAGTTCACGCGGCTAAGTCGAACTCTGGTATTTCTTGGTCAGCGAAGTTCTCTTTTCATAGCGTTCATTCATCAGGGGGAAGGGGAACTAGTACACATATAATCTCCATACACATCTTACAGAGGACATGCCCCCCGCACAACGAAATCTCTGGGATCACGAGGCACACATCACGCATGCCTCCATCGCATCTTCAATGCAACTGGTAGAGCTTGGGCGAGGCGGCATGTTGCGAACGCTGCCCGTGGATTTGCGTTAACAACGTCTACAGCACATCGGACAACAGCCGCAACGCCCTTCCCCGTTGTCCCCAGAGCCACAGCTACAAGCTCAGTAAATCGCGGCAACCAGTCATACAGCTTCGACTGAGGCGGAAGCGCGAATGCCACATCAGCTTCCAGCGACAGCAGCATCACATGCAGCACCGTGACGATGAACTCGTCCTTGCCCAAAAACAGAAAAAATCTCCACTCTTTTTGTGTATTGTCATTGCCGCGCTGATCGAATGTAATCCCCCTAAGCTCCGCTTCAATTTTGTTCCCGATGCAAAGCGCCGCCAATGTGCCGATCGTGCTGCGATGCCCACAGCGCGGTCTACACGGCCGAAGCGCGTATGACGTGGTAGCGTGCTTCGGCCGTGTAGACCGCGCTGTGGGCATCGCAGCACC
>CYKH01001905.1:0-16254 GCA_001460835.1 Bodo saltans | reverse complement strand
TGTCGTCGTGTTGTTGCACTTGGTGGTGACGCCATCCACTCCCATTGTTTGGCGTTGGCATTGCTGTGTTTCCACCAGCGCCGTGAGTTTTGTGTATGGCCCAGTATGGCGATAATATGTGAACAGACGTTGTTGTGTGTCGCCAACCAACGCTCCGCTGACATCAGTGCCCATCTCATGATTGAGGAACACAACGTTGTTTGGTGTTGGTGCGACGTGAAAGGGACAAATCGTCTCAGAGCTGTTATCATTATGATCGCCGCCGCCGTACTCAGCGGTTGCCGTCGTCACGCATGCATGGCACACCAAGCACCCACAATTCAACGGCAGAAACGTCTTCGAATGTGGCGAAAATTGCGTTCCGCAGCGACAGCTGACGAAGTTAGATGCAACAACAGCGACAGCAGCTTGGAACGTTGACGGAGCATTCCCCTTCGAGACGCGTCGCGCGTATGAAATCAACCCATCTTTTGAAAAGTCGACGCCAAGGGCACTCTGGTAGTCAGCAACTTCGACACTGTTGGCAAACACGGCAACGGCCACTGGAGCAACAGTTAGTTTCTTGGCGATAGCCTCACGAACATCAAATAACGTTGTATTCTGCGTCGCGACGAGGGAATCGAGGTGAAGCACCTTGTCCGGCGAGTCGCGGTCCTTGGCGATAAGTCTGAACATTTAGGAGGAAGGCTAAAGTAGTTCGATAATCTCGTCTTTTCCAATTTCCAAGCGCAAAACGAAGAGAAGAAAGTAAACCATGTGCCAATGGGACAACTGTATCCTTTTGCCCATGGTGCTATCCCGTGTCCTTTGTCAGGGTTTTTTTTGTCAGTGTTCCTACTGTTGCCGTTGGACGCACTATTCTCTCAAAATTAAACGAAAAAGCTCGCGCCATCATCCCAAGTAGCAACAAGCCCAAAGTTTTCCTTGGTGACGTCAGCTGTGGGGTTGGCGTCCTCCCAGTTTGGGCTCTCGAGGAACTGTTTCATGATGCAGATGATTTCGTACAGTGTCCGCCCTCAAGGTGGCCAGTCACGCAATTGAGCAATGCAGAGGCGTTGCTCATTGCGCGCGGCAGTGTCGGTGTGCAAGTTTGGGTGCGGTAGAGTGGCACCGTGCTTGGTGACCGAAAAGAGGGCTGGCGCAACTGCTGGATGGGAGTCATGGAACACCAGTTGCCACCATGTGTACGTACCCTCATAGGGACTTTTTGGCGGGCCGGGGGTACACACGAGAAGGTGGGAAGCACTGCCGCTAATCTTCTCGAAGTAGACCCCTTTCTTCAGCAACACCTTCGATGTTTGTCGACATGCTTCCTGTTGCTCGCCTTTGCTTGTGTGAGGGAAACAAAAAGATGATAACAACGTGCAAAGTAAAAGGGACAACGATCGCAAAAGTGTAGAATATTTGAATATTATGATCAAACGCCATTTGTGGAAAAGTGTACAAAACTTCAAAATGTTTGTAGTGGATCTAGACGCTCATCAAAAGGAAAAAAACACAGGTGCATTCTACTCAAGCAGCAGGTCCTCCTTCTCATTATGCCATTTCATTGAAGAGGAGGAAGTCTAAAACGCGTCATCGTCATCCACCACGTTTCCATCACGTACCGGCAGCGTCGGTGGAATGTGGACCGCCGTCTGCCGTGACGGTGATCCGTGTCCACCAGCCCCTGCGGCAAGGCCCACCACCAGCGGCGGAGGAATAGGTTGGAAAGGAAGCTTAGACCGTGCAGCGCGCTGAATGTCGACAAAATTGCTCACGTCGTTTTTCGTCACCAGTAGTACCGCGATGTACACGACTACTGAGATAAACGGCACAATTAAGAAAAAGTAGCCCACGGACCAGTCTTGATCGTTGGCCACCCACATCAACGTGATGGAGATCAGAGTCATTGGAACAAAGGAGTAGAGCGCAAGGAGTAGCGTGGTCTTTACGTACGGGTAACGCCCAGTACGGTTGACAGACTGGCAAAACGTCATGAGGCCTTGGAAACGCAGTGCACCCCACAAGAATATGGATGCGTGAATAATAGTGAACGTGAAGCACAGCCACAGTGCTGGGCCGGACATTTGTTATTGTGTGATTGGTATGGGGAGTTCTTTTTTTCCGAAAGGTGTGCCTCTCTGTCTCAGACGGTGAGATGAGGGAATCAAAGAATCAGTGAACAACGAAAAGAACTACGGAAAGAAAAAAGTTCTGTTGTGTGTGTGATAGCACCAAAAACAGAAATAAAAGTGTTGAGTGTGACAAACATACGAAATAAAGCTCATTGCTTCATTTGTGTCGACAAACACATTCTGACCTTTTTTTCTCTCCTTGTTCTCAGACCGCACCTCCACTTAAATCTTGTTCCGGTGCTTGATGTGATGCTTGTCCAAAACACCCTGAAGTTCGCCACTTTCCGCCATCTTGAGGCAAATATCCACACCGCCTACAAACTCATTCTTCACCCACAGCTGAGGAATGGTGGGCCAATCTGACAGTTCCTTGACATATGTACGCACGACCGGGTGCGCCAAGACATCAAACGATGTGTACTCCAACCCAAGCGCTTCCAATACATCAACCAACTTCTTGGAGAAGCCGCACACCGGTGCCTCAGGCAACCCCTTCATAAACAGCACCACCTCCTCGTCCTTGATGGTATCCCGGATGTCCTTCTTGATTGCTTCAATTTCATCGTAGGAAGAGTCCACGGAGCTGGAGGAAACGATGCGAGGTTGGAAGTCGGGGTGGGTGTCTGCATCTTTATTGACATCACCGCCAAGTGGGGGCGCGGTGGGGGGGATGAAGCCGCTGCTGTTGCTGCTACAGCGAAGCTGCGAGGCGAAGGTGGAGGGCCGGCACGTGGCAGCTGCAGATGATAGCAGCGCACAGTGACGAGATAGGACACGACGCATTGATCTTTGATTACACTCTCACTCGCAATGAAACCAAAAAGGGCGTGTTGCGAGACAACAACAACAAAGCTTACAAAGTCAGAACCCTCGAAAACGAAAATTGTTTGCTTGTACACCATAATTGGCAAACTGTAGATAAAGGACCGGTTCCACACAATGAAAAGGAATGTAAACGAGGTACACAAAAATAAAATAAAAAGTGCTTGTCTTTTTTTTGCAGTAAAGGTACAGCATGGGTTGGATGATATCATCCAATTTTTTTCCTACGTTTTCTTTCTTTACAACTCGCCGTTTCCAAACAACAAAACTTTCTTGTACAATTGATGTGCCCTCCTCTTCGCAGAGTAACCGTTGCGTTAATCGTCGTCACTGTCATCGTCACTGTCCTTCACCCTAAGATGTGAGAGGTCGATCGTGCGTCGATTGCGGCTGCCTCCCCCAGCACTCGACACAGAAGCGGCTCGATCAGTGCTTGCTGCCAAAAAACGGCCAGCGGTGGTGTTGAGGTCGGAAGGAAACTGTTCATAGCAGTTGTTGCTGGGACCGCAACAGCAGGTGAGGACGTGTTAGGGGTGGTCGTGGTGTTCCTTGGCACGAACGCCGCCGCTGTGGTGGATGGTGCAGGGGGGCTGATGGTGTGTTGCATTGCATTGGGGGTAGGCACAAGTCTCTTCACCAGCCGAATATTGGAGGGGAGGGCGGGGGTCACGCCTCCTGCTGCCACTGCTGAGTTGGTGGCAGACACGGGCACTGCAGGGGGACCAGCAGAAGGGATGAGCTGAGGGCCAGCAGTGATGGTGGGCTGCAGGAGACGTGATTCCTGTGGGACAGTAGCCGGTGCAACAGAGACAACAGGCTCAGGGATAGAAGGTGATCGATGCGACGACGACAACGATCGGGGCGGCGGCTGACTAATCACTGCACTAGTAGAAGGCATCTCTGCTCTGATGTTGGGTGACGGCTGCCTCGTAGCATTACGCTTAGGGCGCA
The DNA here is from genome assembly GCA_001460835.1 of Bodo saltans. Classification (NCBI taxonomy): domain Eukaryota; phylum Euglenozoa; class Kinetoplastea; order Eubodonida; family Bodonidae; genus Bodo; species Bodo saltans. Next base: position 12,364 of record CYKH01001905.1, on the reverse strand, counting down.
CCACTTGCTCGATGGACGACGTTGACGATGACGATGACGTATCCGTCGCGTCCTTACGTTGGCCAGTGATGGGTTGATTGCGTTGTTGGGGATGATCCATCGTTTCTGGCTGCTGTGGCGGCGGTACCGATAGAGTGAGATTCGATGATGCTTGAGGCGCAGGGTCTGGCGGCGAGGGTAAAGCTGTTGCTGGAGATTGTGAATTCCACTTTTGGGGAGGTAAGGTGATCTTCAGCTGATCGTTGGTGGAGGTAAGCGCAGTGTCGCTTTCATCACGCTGAGCATCCACCTCGCCGCTCGTGACCGCGAAATCATTCGCCGCTGGTTGACGCATAGACCCGCTCGAGCTATGCTTCACCGGAACAGAGGGCGTCGCAGATCGGGGGCTTCGTACGGGCGATGTGAGTGCCTTACTCGGCAGCCGCTGGGGAGGACGGTGTGGGGAATCTAGCGTGGCACCCGCAGTAGAAGCATTCGCTTTGGGTCCAAAGGACGGGGAGCTGTGCGCTTCGTGAAACGCTGCCTCCTCTGTTGCGAGGTGCTCGCTGTAGGGCCCGGGAGGGAGGCGTTGAGGTCCGCCATTGCCTGGCATCTTCAACTTCCTCTCCACCGCTGACGGTGGCGCAGTATACTGGTAGGACGATTGCCGCTCTGCGCGTGTCTGATATTTATGAGAATGCAGCCCCAGGTACCTCTTTTCCTCGTCAGAGGCAAATTGTGCGACAAGTTCGACGGACGCCTCCGTGAGGGCTTTCAATAAATATCCTACATCGTCCACTGCCTTCTTCTGCCCTTCGGTGGGCCCTTGATGACCTCTGGGGCTAGTCGTAGCTGTCGTATTTTTCCTTGGGCCTGCGAGCGCCATCGCCGTGATCATCTGTGAGGCCAGCAGTGTCTCGTGATCTGTTTTCATACGCTCGATTCCACGGTGAAATGTCATGAGGTTTGAGAGTGCGAGGGCGCGTTGTTGTTTCGGCTTGGCACTGCGCCCATCGCTGGCGTTAGAGCCAAAAGGCTCCGTAGACTCGTACGGCTGCACGACGCCAGCAGGACGCCACGTCCCTTGAATCAGCTGAGGGGGGTGGTTCACTGGGCTGCGACGCGGGCTAACAACCCGCTGCTGCTGCTGGGATGGGACATGACATGCGTCGTCGCCGCCAACATTGGTACGAGCCGACTGCTTTTCAGGGGACTCGTAGGGATGGTGGTGGGCTCCTCCAAACGGTGAGTTGTTGTACGACTTTTGAGGTGGAGGAGCTGACGCAGCACCTGCTCCTTGGGAGTGGTGTGGGGACGATGACGTTGGTTGCTGCGTTGCTGCCGCCCCCCTCTGCGGAGACGCGGTGTTCGACGATGACCTTGCCAACACACGCTCCACCATTGGGGACAGATGAGGCACGTGGCCAGCGACAGCGATGGTGTTGTTGTGATCATCGAAATTACCACTGCTGTAGATGGTAACTGGAGCAGTGCGGGACTTGGACACTGCTGCTGGGCCGCTGCTAGGTGTGCGGCGACGGTTCGGGAGGCCCTCCGACGCGATAAAGGAAATTCTTCGTTGGGAGGAACCAGGCCGCTCTGATGCTGCACCTCGTGCCGACAACGGGCGCTCTCCTCTCGCAGACAATGGTTGCTGCCCTGTTCTAGGTGTTGACGATGTCGCACCGCCCCTTGCAGACAGCGGGATCGACAACAACGAGCCGCTTCTGCTACTGCCCTGATGCTGCTGTGGATAGAAGTGATCCTCTGCTTGGGTGGAGGTCGAGGACGAGGAGCTCCGCATAAGCCGCAGAATCGTGTCCCGCACGCACATCGGCACGTCTTTCCACTCCCCCTTGGCGTGCTCAATGTTGTCGACGGTGGTGCTAGACGCGTCACGTATGAGGGCATGAGGTTGGATGAAGGTGGTCCCACGTTGCCCGTGCATAAATGGGTATCGTCCTATCGCGGCTCCGTCGCTCTCCAAGAACACAACACTTGACGGCGTTGTCATATGAAGGTGTGATTGTGTGTGATGTGTTTTCTCGGACGTTCGAAAAAAAATATTGTGTAATCCTTTTGTAGAAAGGGGACTCCGATGTAAGAGAAACAGAGAATAGAGAACAGAGAATCAATGGTCGCGTCGCATCGCGTTACCCTTAAAACGACGTTTGTTGTGTATGAGTCGTCATGTGGCGTTGTTGAAGATACAAAAATCAGAAGGTTCACAAAGATGTGTGTATGACTCTACTCTAGTAACGGTATTCATCATCGGGACTAAACGCGTGGAAGTGGCACCTCTTACGTCTCTCAAGAAAACAATAATCACTTCTTTTGTGTTCATGATGAAGAGAGACCTTGAAAGTTACCAATGCACGCCGCCACGTCCCGTCGCCGCTGCTGATACACGCCCCTCACCGCGCCCTAGAAATGTGATCTGGCTGCTCACCTGCGGTGGTGGTGAGGCAGTGCTGGTGTTCTCCACAGATGGCGACTGCATCGTTGTCGAAGTGGTGATAGATTGATCGTGTGGCGCAGCGAACGATACAGACGCCCCGTTGCCGCCGCTGCGGTGCCTGGGTGATACCTCTGCACTGGCGCTGAGACTAGCGTCCAACGATGAAATGTTGGAGTTGCGGCGTTGGTGAGCCGACGTCCGCCGCATGGAATTGCTTGGGCTCCGCGGAGGAGACGCGCCACCTGCACCGCCCACCGATGAGCTTCTATCGGAGCCTTTGGGGACTAACATCGTCTTCTTCTTCACCGAGATGGGCCTTGGGGATGGATGAATGACGTAGTCGTTGCGTGTTCTGGGGGTGCTAGGCAAGCGCACTGCGAAGGGCGTGTTGCTGCGCTCCTCGGGAGATGGGGATCGTCCGTAAGACCTTGGAGACAAGTCTATCATCGTGGGGGACGATGCATGCGGAGCCGCACCGCCACCCATCTCGCCGACCTCCCGCGGATCGGATGGCTGTGCAGGGGCCATAGTGGGGGAGGTGGGCGGCAGGTACCTCCTACGGTCCATGGGGCTAGTGGACAGAGGTGGGGGAGGGGGGTACATGGAATCGCCTCCATTGTTGCTAAGGTTGTGGTGGTACTGCTGAGGCTGCTGCCCTCCTCCGTGGCGGCCTCGCTGTTGCTGCTGTGCGTCCATCGCCGCGTTCATGTTGAGAACTCGGGAGGGTGTGACGGAATCATCGTGTAATGCGGCTCTCATCGCATTGCCGCCGCGGGAACTGACAGCCGCAGCACGACCACCAAGGGATGGCTCTTCCGTGTCATCCTCGGCAGACCGGTTGAGAAAGTTGACGAGACCCCGCGTCCGCCCACTGCTGCTGCTCACCCCGTTGCGCTCGTTCTGCTGTGGACGTCCATCCTCATCGGGGTACCTAGGTGGGTCAAAAGGGTCTTCGTAATGCGGGGCCTCGAGGGGATTGAGGCGGTGGTAGTTGTCCGCCCCACCACCACGTGGCTGCTGGTGATGATCATGGTAGTATCGGGGAAACAGTTCACCACCATCGCTCTCAACGTGTTCATGAAGTTCACGTTGTCGTCGGGGGGAGCGATCACCCGGCATTTCTGCCTCCTCAGCTAGCGTCTCGTCGTGATCATCATCTTCTTGATACTCTACTTCGTTGTGATCATACCGCTGGTAGGCGTCCCCGTCATCATTCTGTCCCCCTCGTCCCATGCGTCTTGGGGATCGGTCTTCTGGAAGCTCTGCACCCTCTGGGACCAACGCGTCGCCCTCTTCGGGGTACAACGATGGCAACGACGCGTCGTAGCTTTGATTCGCGGAGGGCGGTGGCGTGTCGTTGTCGTCCCTATTGCGGTTCCAGCGTGGATTTGTCGCTGCCGGCTGTTGTTGTTGGTGGTGTCTGCTGGTGTGATAGTATTCATCGAAGTGTTCGCCGTTGTTGCGGCGGAATGCGCTGTCTACTAGAAGCGTGTGGCGGTCCAGTGGCTCCATGCTCGTGGTCGACATGGAGTGCCGGCTGCTCAACGTTGCTGCTGCATGCCGTTCGTCTTCCTTTGGAAGCACATACGGGTCGATACCCAACCCCACTTTCTCCTCATCCGTAAAGAAGTTCGCCGTAAATCGCACGGAGGCCGCTCGAAGTTTGTGCATGCAGTCCACAACATCTGTGAGCAGTCTGTCCTCAAACTCAATGCGGCCCTTCACATGATGCGGGAGGTCGGCTGCTCCGTCAGGCACGGCTCCGTAGCGAGCGCCGGCTGTTGATGCGTTCTGCCGCTTGAGCTCCGAGAGGGCCAAAGGATGCAACTGCACCGCTGCTCGAAGCTCTGGCACAAGACACTGTCGCATATCCCTGAAAAGTTGCTCGATGTTGTTGTGAAATAGAGCAGAGTTGCGCACCGCGTGCTGCCGCAATGCTTCCGCGTCTTCAAAACTCCGTACCGTCATGAGCAGCGCATCATCGCTGAGGTGCAACAAAGGAGTCACGTCGGTCGAGGGGGAGGGAAAGATGGGATGGAACTGTGGGTGTGCATCTCCTACAAGCGCTGTTCCCTCAGAAATGGTAGGCGCCGACGAATAGTAACGCGAAGGTACAGCCGCTGCACTATTATGCAGCCGGGTGCTCGAGCGTGACGCAGCAGCAGGCACTCGTGTACTGTTACTGGTGATTGTCGTTGTCTTCACGACACTCTTACGCTTTGTGCTTGACGATGAGCCGAGCTGCTGGTGTGAGGAAGATCGTGCTGCTGGCGACGACGCTGCTACCGTTGTTGTTGTTGTGGGTCCGCGCACGAGAAGTTCGGCGATAGCATCGCGGACACATTCCGGTACCGCAGACCACTCCCCTGTACCTCTTGAGACGTGTTGACGAAGCCTCGCATTATCCTCACGCGAGAACGCTGTGCCGTACACAGGCCCTGAGGCATTGGGCCGACGTTGCATCATCCTTGATGTATTTTATGTTCCCTCTGCACTCACACACTGTCACTCACAAGGTGAGCAGGTCCAACCTACTCGGGAAAAAAGGGGGGAAAAAACAGAACAGCGTCACGAAAATGCAACAAGCGATGCTGCCAAGAACTCACAAGTGTTCATTGCGTTTGGGGGGTAAATGGTACAGGGGGGCAAAACGAACATCGAACTACTGAAGACAGATGGGGGACAAAAGCTCACGGGAAGAAGCGAGAGAGGATTTGTCTGAGCGTGTGGGGTTACAAGAAGGTCACGGACCTGCTCCGTCGGAGCGCTGCCATGCTGCGGCTTGGCGAGTTGTCGCTAGTTGGTGTGTACGGCTCAGGCACTTGCAATGCCTCGTACGTGGGAGACCTGTGCGGTTGCTGAGGTGGAGCCGCAGGTTGGGACGATAAGGCGAGTGGTGCACGCACTGGTGGGGGCGGTGGGGCCACATGGACAACCGGCCGTTGTTGCTGATGTTGTTGTTGGTGTTGTTGTTGCTGGGGCGATCTGATAGCAGTGTTGGTGCTCGGTCGCGGAGCAGGCTGATCGCCCCCATGCAACAAGGCTCGTTCGTGGCTGCTAACTGCTACGTTCTTGCTGACCAGCGGCACGTCGGTGGGAGGGGGCCGCTGAGGAAAGTGCATCGATGCGATTGCCCTGAGTGGCAGCGTCGTGGGTGGTGGCGGTGGTGGGACATTGCTAACAGCAGCTGCCGGGTCCTTGTACAAGTGTTGCGTCGTGCGTTTCACTTGATCCATCAGCTCCGCTGCAGCGTAGCTTGCAGTCCCCACGGCAACGTCGAACCGCTTCTCTGGGAGTGTTGCCGCTCTGCGGATATCAGGGCCTAGGGTAGCAACTCTGCCCTTTGCTCGGGGTGGGATCCAGTTGCCATCGGCGATCGGTGCTAGCGGATGTTGTTGCTGTTGATGAAGCACCACTAGTGGATGGTATTGCGGCTGTTGCTGTTGTTGAGGGGAACTGAGCAACGTAACTGGAGTGCTGTAAGGATTCTGAGGGTGGGGAGACGCAGAGTGGACTCGGCTGCTGTGAGGGGGCGTCGTTGTCGATGTCGTCATGCCACCACGAACGTTGATACCACTGCTGGTTGTGGAAGGTTGCTGCTGGCCGCCGTACGTCGTCGATGGCCCAGCAACTCCTCCTGATGATGCCGAAGAGGTGAACAGCTCGTTGATTGGGTACGGCGAGCGAACTTTATCGGGCGTGTTGTCAGCCGAGATGTATCGGGGGAATTGACTAGGAGAGATAAAGGAGGATGCAGCAGGGGCGTCACCGCGAGGTAATGATGACACTACCACCGTCGCCTCGTTGCTCGGCAACAACGCCTCAGGTGGAGGAGTGAGTACGCGGCGGGCCCGAAGAGGCTGTTGAGACGGCTGAAATACGAGATATTGTGGATGTTCACTCGCTTGCTGTCGCAAGGCACCCGTCAGCTCGTCCTCGGCTTGCAGCTGAATGTGATGTGCAGTCTTCAGGAGTATCGCCACCATGTCAGCCCTGTTCCCTCGAACATCATCAGGTGCTCTCGGCGTCGTAAGCCGGCCACGACTGTAGAAACGTTGCGTGGTGGTGCCATCCTCAAATGATTCTTCTTTTAAGACGACAAGTGAGACATTTGGAAGTGCTGCACCACCCTGCACTGCTGCTGCAGCAGTCTGCCGTGGCGTTACAGGAGCGGCAGTTGTGTTGCTCGTGGGTGCCGATACAATTACGGTGGATGTTGTTGCAGTTGACGTCGACTTTAAGACGGCGGATGGGGGCGGTGTGACCACCACCACACGTTGCTGCTGCTGCTGCTGCTGCTGCTCAGGCGACACTCCTCTGGAGTTCACAATATCTTGCGATGGCGAGCCCCCATTGCCAAATAGCGCTAGTGGACCATCGGGGAGAGACGAAGAGAATGCAGAATATTGTCCACCAGACTGTTCGTCGTGATGTGTGACGATCACTGACACCGGACTCAAATGGGTAGAAGGTGGACGCGTTTGCATGGCAGAAAACGACGGTGTGATGTTGTCCCCGACAGTGTGACCCTGTTGTGTTGGCTGCGGCGCCAGCACTACTGCTGCTGATGCATGTTGTTGGGACACAGATATCACCCCAGAAGCGCGTCGGCGGGCAGAAAGGAGCTCGTCCACTATCCGTTTCCGTCTTGCATCTGCATCCTCAACGACCTGTTGTTGCTGCTGCCGCCCAGCAGTGGGTGCCGCGGCAACAACAAAGGTCACCACAGGTGCAGGGCTGCTCTTGGACGAGTGCGATAAGGGAACCAGCGTCGTTGTCGTTGTGGTTTTGGCTGCTGCTGGTGGTGCAGCTTCCTCTAAACTGCGAAGAGGCGATAATGCACGCACAGTGCGTTCGTGCAGGATTTCCGATACAGTAGTGTCGTCATCCACACCGTTAGTGGGCGTGGGTGGCTGCAAGTCGGAGCGAGGGGGCGTCTTGTAGGGTGTAAGATCCGCCTGCCGCCTCACAAATTGTTCCAAGTCATCTTGCATCTCCCGCAGTGCGGGGGCGCTCTTAAACATGTCGACATCGTCGTCAATAACGAAGTCTATATTCCACTCATCCATGGACATTCTGTAATTGCTTTGGTGAATCAAAAAAAAAGATTCTTTCTTTCTTTCCTTTGATGTCGTTCAATTCCAAACGACAAGTGAAGTTGTGCAACCTGCGTCCAGAACATGTGTGTCTCCGTCAAGAAAGTAAGTGTAATTGTGGTTGTACATCTACACCAAAGAAAAGAGGAACGGGTTTTTTGAGATTTGATGAGCTTTGCCTATTCTGCAAAGTCGTTGAGAATCACAAAGCAGTGCTGGTCGTGCTCTAACACGTCACAAATACGCTCAGTAGGCTCGCAAATCACGCCACCCTCCTTTTGCACGCCCTTCGCAGCGCCTAGTGATTTTCCGAAGTTATCGTCGTAGCGAGCGACGCCAACGTGGCCCAGCCACCGTGCTTGCTGGCTGCCGTCGCCGCACTCGACTGCGATAACCTTGTCCCGAACGTGGAGGTGAACACGCATGTGATGTATGTTGCGTGTATCTGTTTGCTAATTCGTGTCAACTCACGGAATCAAAATTCCTTTGATGTGCTCTTTGTTCTGAATGGAAAGCAAAAATCAGCGAAACATTTGATTCCTATTGAGACGACGAATGTTAACTTTTGCTTCCGCAACACAAAACATGAATTCAATTTTACACGCCCTGGGTGACAAGTCAAACTGTCCTGCCGCACATAACATATTCTTGTCACGTGCCAACACACGCGCCGCAAAAGACGGTCCAAGATCGAACGGCCGGTGTGCTCCATCCCTCTCGCTTCTCAATAGCCATTCCAACTTTTCAAGCCTGAGATGTTTCTCGGGTCCAGCTCCTTCTGCAGGGCGCCAGATACCTCGCCAGGCGTGGGCGTGCGGAGCATGTTGCTCAATGACATGGCATCTTGCGCCTCGCGTTGCCTGATGGACATCTCCAAGATCTCCGGGGGGATATTATCGCCATAAATCTTCTTCACGTGCATGTATAAATGTTCTTCTCTCTTAGGGTTGACGCGTCCAGTCGCCATGATGTGCAGTTGGTATGCAAAGGCTCCAATCAGCATCGTTGCCCAGCCCATTTGTATCTTAAGGCGCGTTGGTAGGCGCTCATACTGCGATGCTCCTGGGAGGGACATGAATACTTATGCTTTTGGGCAAGAAACGGGGGGACAACAACACAAAAAAAAATGATGTTTCGAAACCAAAACACGAATTCGGTTATTTTTCTTTCAAGAATTCCCAGTGGAACGACGCTGCTTGACGAAGTTTGATGTGCGCAACTTCCAAACGTTTGTATTCTACAAAACAAGAAAAAGATACTTATTCAATAACCCTCTCCACACTTAGCTTGGTGGTTTCGTCGGCGTCATCGGCCTTGCTGAGTCTGCCGACGGGCCATCAGCTGCGTGCCGCACCACCCAGTCAGGCTCTTCCACCAGCGCAGCACTTGTCGTGTTGGTGGCATCGCCGGTGGTTGTGTTATTGTGGCGGGCGTGCACGGGGGTGGAGGCTGATAACGTGGTGTCTGCGAGCTCCTGCAACAGACGTTGCTCCTCCATGCGCAGTAGCTCCTGTGCGATCCCACGCAATTCGTGAATACTGCGTTTGTGGTCTCGCATTTTAGCGGCGTCGCCGTCGAGCTGACTGAGCAGCTGCTCCAGGTGAGCGCGGTGCTCCAATTTGGCTCGCTCAGCAGAGGACGGCTTCCGCTTGAGCGGCTGGCCGCCCCACGTCTTGAGGGGAGGCTCAGCGCTGACAGAGCGAGGGAGTGGTGTAGGCGCCGCAGCGCCTGAAGTCGGAGGAAGAACGCGACTAGCTATGGGGGGAAGAGCGTGGCGACCCATAGAACTAGGCTTGGTGCGCTTTGGCTGTGTGGCAGGCGTGGCTGCGTCGGGAGCATCAGTGAGCATTGGGGTCGTCATTGCCATGGCCACAGGCGACTCCACCAACTCCCCTCTCTCATCCTGTGAAGCAGCACCCACACTACGGTACGAAGACGAAAACATCTGCTGCGACGGTGGCGCCATCCCCACTTCCACTTCTGGCCCTTCCGTCAACATCAGCAGTCGATTCTTTACGGCCAAGCGGTGCAGCGCTGCACGAACATCTCTCAATGCATTCTCATGATTGGAGAGTTGCGTCTGCAGAGTCGTCTTTTCGATGCGGAGGGCTTTCGCTTCGTGAATCAGCGTGGTATTGTCCTCAATCATCTGTGCGTTACCAAGTGCCATGATTTGCTGTTGCTTCTTGGGCAAGCTTGTAGCAAACACGGTGCTCAGCGTCATGCGCTCTTTAATGGCGGCGAGCTCTTTGTTGAGAACCTCGCGATCATCGATGGTGGCCTCGAATGCCACAGCGGTGGTGGAACGCGACGGCGCAGGGGGAGGCACCCCACTCGAAGCTGGCGCATCCGATGTGCTACCTTTCAACTGACGGAGGGAACCAGCCCGGCTGAGGGATGGGGCAGGCGACGCGTCCCCAGCTCGTGGCTGGGTGGTCGCGATAGACACCGCTTTCTTTGGGGACTCTTTTCCCTTGCTCGACAGCGCCGATGGTAGCGGCTTACCAGTCCCAGGCTTTTTTTGTGCCGCGGCTTTCTTTTTCTTGGGCGAAGTGGATGGCGAGGTCGCTCCTCCTTGTTGCTGCGCGGTGACCAACTTGTGCAGTGCTACACCAAACTGCAAGGGGTCCCTAAATGAAGAAACAGCAAGGCTCAAGTTGCTGAGCAATGTCTCCAGCCTCCTCGAAGCATCCATGGAGTCTTTCCTGATGACCAAACGATCATCCTCCAACCCCAGCACATCACTCCGAAGTTGCGAGTTCTTCACACGAAGTGCGGTGCGGTCTTCGTCGGCGACCAATAAATCCTTTTCTACTTGCACCACGGTGGTTTCAAGCTCGGCGATTTTGTCGTCCTTGGGCTGCACGTCACCCTCGAGGGTTTCGTACTGATGAGTCAGAACAAATCGCAAATTCTCCAACGCGGTGAGTTGATGTTTCATTTGTTGCATTTTGCGCTCGGCGACGTTGATGGCCTCCTGCTTCGCCTGCATGCCCTGCTTCAACTCGACCGTCTCTTTGCTGCGTCGCTCAAGTAACTGCTGAAGATCACGGATGGTGTGCTTGCGGCCGTCGAGTTGTGTCTGCAAGACACCGATCTCCTTCTTCAGCCGGTCCACTTCACGGTCTCCCACGGATGCTGCCAGCATAGCCCGCAGCACCAGCTCATCATTACGCTTCATGGATTGCTTGTGCTGCTTCTCCACGTCAATAAGTTCGTGTTCATAGTCCACCACTGTTTGGCATACCACCGCGTCCACCGTCACAGTGCTGCGCTTTTCTTGTTGCTCCCACGCCTTCACCTCTTCGAGCAGCACGTGTTCCCGCAATGATCGAACTGTTTCCAGCTCGCTCAGCTCCCGTTGATTCTGACCGAGTTTCTTTGCCACGGTCGCTTCAAAGCGGATCGTCACTTCGTCCTTTTCGAACTCCAGCTGTTGATATCGCATCGCCGTCTCTTCTTGCAGCTTCGCATAAAGGTTCTCAAGGGCCTCCGCAGCGCTGTTGTAGCTGGACTCGACAGCGTGCCCTTCTTGTATGGCCTGCTTGTCAACAACCGATTTTTCTGCTTTCAGCGTCTCTAGTCGCTTCTTTAAGCGCTCTCCCTCCTTTTCTCGCTCTTTGCGGAGCTGCACAAGTGCGTCTGCCTCCGCATCCTCGACGCCCTGCATCGCGATGGCATGTTGCTCCCGAGACTCCGCCGTGAGCATCTTCAACGCAGCAGCGTCACGACTGTAGGCGTCCAGCGTGGATCGTAACCCGAACACCAACTCATCGTACATTCGGTGATTGAAGGCACTAGCCCCAACGTACTTGCCACCTCTGATCTGCTCCAAGTGGAACGTGAACATCGTGTTGTCTGACCCAACAGAGAAAAGGAAACGCTCATCCGGACTGAGGAGGAGGTGCAGGACTTCACAGGCATGGGCGTCAATGTAATCGTACGGACGTGCATTGCGCAGCGGTGGCCACGAGTACATCAGAATGCGGCCGGTGGGTGTTCCTACAAACAATGTCTGCGACACGGTTGCGAATGCTATCAACTTTGCGTGCAGTTTGCGGCTGCTCATTGCCTTCGGTAGCACAATACCTGGTCGAAGGAGCACCAACCCCTGCGTGTTGTGCGGGTTGGAGCACACAATCGTGAACTCCCCTTCGAACACCGAGCTGCTCGCGTGTTTGTTTGACCCAATCGCTGCGATAAGGCCGGTCCCCTCATGAAACCTTGCGCATTGAATGACAAGACTATTCTGAGAAGCATCGAGCCCGTCACGCAAATACGTCGACGTGTTCCAACAGCAAATGGTGCCAATCATGTCTGAAGTTGTGATGCGGCCGTCGTTGTTCGACCAACTGACCGACTTGATCATCACCGTGTGTCCCACCAAACTGCCCTGATGGCGGAATTTATGTGCATCATAAATTTGTACTTTGTTGCCAACAGCGAATGCTAGGCGACCCCCACCGTTGCTGTACGCCACTTCGTGACAGCCCCGCACGTCCAAGTCGCATACTTTAAAGAATTGTTGCTGATCTGGGAAAAGAGCATAGACCTTGGCGAAGAACTCCAGTGTGATCACCACAAATAGGCCGCTTGGGTGGATGGCGCACGATAACACTTCTTCATCATACACCCTCTGAGCCACCACCGACCGCGTGGCGAAGTTGAAGACTCGCAGGACTTTGTCAGAACTGCACGTTGCCAAGAACGGGAGCTGCTTGGCGACGCTGATGCCAGTGACGGTCTCGCTGTGATGAGATACATGCGGCAACACTTTCCGACCGCGTGGCGAAGTTGAAGACTCGCAGGACTTTGTCGGAACTGCACGTTG
>CYKH01001904.1:39006-52098 GCA_001460835.1 Bodo saltans | reverse complement strand
CAATGGATTGCTTGCCGAGCGCGGCGTTGCTGAGGTGCTAGCCGGGCACCTGCCTCCGCGTTCCATTGTCGGCAAGCTCCAGACTTGGCCAATTTTCTTGCTAACACACCGCGGCACAAAGATTGGATTTTGATGGCAGCAAGTGTTCTCCTGTCATGCAGCACACGACGCTCTGTTGCAGTTCCCATAAATCGGACAAAAAGGGATCGGCGATAAAATCGTTGGATACGAATCGCTGCGCGAAGGCGGCGTTGGCGAGCGAGAAGAATGTGCGATCGGTATCGCCTCCAAGCAAGTTGAATCCTACGCGCGGCAAGAAACACAATGTGACGTACTGGCACCTTGCGTAGGTCGACTATGCGATGGTAGGCATAGCGAGCGATCACCCAATAGTTGCGTTGCTGTTGAACGACTTCGCGGTGGGCTCGGCGGCTGCAATAGGCGCGATAAAGCGACTGAAATTTTGTTGCTGCGGCATTTTCGAATATGTTGCGCAGCGACGAATGCAGCTTACGTCGGTACCAAGCCCGTCGAATGATGTTTGCTGCTTCATTCCGAAGGCTGCCAATATTTCTCTTCGAGCCTTTTGAAATGGTGGATGATAACGGTGACGGTCCTGACATTATCGTAGAAGCCGCATGATTGATAGCAGTCGCGGACAGCATCGGTGCAATGCCTGTGTCACTTTGGGGAGGCGCTGCTTGTGTATTCGATTGCGGCACTGGCTCATCATCATCATCCGTGCCTGCTACATGTTCTGTCACTGTCGTGTTGGGAACTGATTGTTCTGGATCGGGTTCATCCTTGTTGTTCAACTGTGAGCACAGCACAAGTAGCGCCAAGGTAGGACATGACACCCCGGTATCTTGAGCGATGTCAAGAAGTAGCGAGCACGGCCCCACTGACATATGCTAGAACGCTGGTCGTTGATCAAATGAAGGGTTCAAGGAATGTTGCCGAAAAAAAAAGCCGCATAGATAAGCGTTGTGTTTTATTTTTGTGCTGTGGAGGAAGGAGTACTACAAACTTTTTTTTTGAAAATGAAAGTCCTGGCTAGCAGGTGGCGAGTGGGGAAAAAGAAACCGCCCTTTCCAAGGTGGCATCGTAGAATCATTCTTTTCTGTATATTTAGTTCACTATGGGCACGAGAGCTTTTGGCACGGAGGATACTGCAAGTACGTCACTCTGCGCTTTGTGAAGCATGCCGTTCCACCAAAGGTCAACGGTGCTTGTGCGTTAAAGCAGCAGCCGTACGCTGTACACGCACCCTCTGTCATGCCGTCTGGGCCGCATTGGGTGGTGCCATAGTCCGTAGATCCTACTTCTGAACATTCCATCACGTCTGTGGGGCATCCTGGGGCTTGCAGTGGATCTGGGGCGTCGGTGAGGTTATTACCGTACGAGGTCCATGACAAGCCAATGGAGTCGATCACGGTCGGCAGGTACCCCTTCACTTGGTTATTGCCAGCGTATGTAATGTATAAGTTCGTGCGGTCGAGAGTGCTCGGCAAAGTGCCGGATAAACTGTTGAAACCAATGTCAAGGAAGTTAAGTTTTCGAAGTGACCCCATCTCTCGCGGAACTGTACCAGAAAGGCTGTTCATATCAAATGCAATGTGATTGAGCGTTGAGAAGTACGGCGCGTAGAAAAGCGCAGATGGAATGGTGCCGGTGAGGTTATTGCGCTGAAGGTACAACGCAACAACATTACCGTTGACATCGCAACGCACGCCGTAAAAGGTGCAAGCGTTGCTCCCTCCCCAACCTGACTTGCGAATCCACGTGGCGCCTCGTGTTGCCACATAAAGTGTCTGCAACGCTGAGGCCGCTGTCCGTTGTCCAGGAATGAGGACTGTACCGGCGTTGTACCACGTACTCGCGGTGCGGTAGCACACCGTGTACGTCAGGTCAGCGGCACTTGTTGGCAGAGTGAGGGTCCACTGCGTCCGTGCTTGGTAGACACGATTTGACGTGCCGCAGTCAGAGTATTGGATGGCGATGTAATTCAGTGGTCGCGCTGAGGTGATTGCAGCCACTACGGCCGGCTTGCACCATTCCGTTCCGTCAATGACACTCAAGATTCCATTCGTGCCTGTGGATGTCGTTGCAGCCGGTGCCCCGGACCCGCACGTTCCACTCGTGCGAAACTCCGCAATGTCGTCAAACACGCTCAGCAACCGTCGCCCAAAGTACGTGATGGTGGCGGTGTTTCCTGCGAGAAGGACGTCTAAGTTGTTCCACACAAAGGAAATTGATGCCGCTGGCTTCGCATTGACGGTCAAGAACCCCAAATCGTACCATTGCGGCGTCGTCAGGCTCGAGGCATAGTAACACACTTTATAACAACCGCGTGGTGGAAGTCGAGGAATATTCACATTCGACGTAAACGACTGGTTGGTGATGGTGAGATTGCCAAATGACTGCACTGGCCTTGGATGTGTGTAGCCGCAGTAGGTGTCATTGCGCAGCTCCACCACGTCGGTGTAGTTCAGCTGAACACCGTCCATGAAAAACAGGGTAAGTGGTTGATACTCCTGCGCAAGTCCACCCTGAACGTAGAAATATTTGGGATATGTAGCGATGGGAATCGTTTCTTGGCAACTGGTATCCACACCGCTAAACTGGCAGCAATCACACGTAATGGGAGCGGTGTGAGTGACGTAATCTAGAAACACGTTGTAATTCTGCCAGAACAAAGTGTTTGGTACAGTCACCGCATTTCCGTTGGAATCATTGTATGGGCGATCCGACCAAATAGAGAAGTGGCAAGAGGCGCCCTTCACCTTTGGGAAGGGCAGCGTCACAGAGTCCACCGTGAGGCCGTACGGAAACGCATCATTGGTGGGAACGCCACAAACGGGGCAGCAGCACAGCTCGTGGCAGGACCCAACGTACGACGCTGCTTCCGGAGTGCCGTACCAGACAATGCTGGAAGCCGCTGATGTTAAAGCACCAAGGGAAAACAGAAGAACTACAACGAACTGAGTCCGCATGATCAATAAACAAAGCCTGTGTTTTTTTTTGGTCGTTCCCTTCCACTGTTCAACGCAAATATGAGGCAAAAATGATCATCACCCCACGCAAGAACTTGTTGCATTAAGTGTTTAAAGAACAATTGCAATAGTGTTGGTTCCAATAAGATAAAGCAACGTTGTCCAGGTTTCCACACTCTGCTGTCCCCGTTATCACAACCACCGTCATAATCGTTCGGTGTCACGAATCAAAAACTCGAATCGTTACACACCGTCCACACACACACACTTAACTGTTCTTGTATGCTATCAAATAGTGAGAGAGAGAGAGAGAGAGTGAGAGGGGGGGATTTCGACGTTGCGGTTGCAGAAATTGCTACGTTCCGCTTTTTTTGTTCTTGCTGGGGGGTGGGCCCTCATACTGCCTGGACACCTTCGTCATAAGCAACGCTGTCAAGCTCTCGTCTTGTTGGCGAGGCACTGACAAGCCCTGCTGCCTCAGAGTTTCTACCTGATGCAACTTTTTTCGCCCACATTGGGAGGCGACGGCCAACCACTGCGATGGAGCAGATGCCGAGCACAGCACACATAATGTACAGTGCAATGTAACCTCCTGCAACACCGCTGTTGCTTGGATTCGGATCTCCAGCGCCAGATCCAGAGCCAGAGGTGGTGGGTGCACTTGCCGGAATGAGGGTTGGCATCGGGCTGGATACACAGGAGGAAATCGCGTCCCATCTCACGTGCAGCATTGAACATAGTACAATCTGCTTGCACTCACTATTGCACGATCCCTTTACTACCGGCGGCGCCGAACCTGGGGGTGTCGGGAAGAGGTTCAGCATGACGCCACCCTCATGGACCATCTGGAACTGTTGCCAAAGCGAGTCATTTGATACCATGGCGATCGATCCATCCGCTAGTACGGTGACGTTTCCCTCCCCAAAGATGCTGCCCTCCACATTCTTGTCTCCACCATAGGCGAACAGTGACCCTAGCGTTGCGTCACCGGTTTCCCACCAAACTGACCCATTTGGAGCCTCGACAAAGTGTCGTTGGTGAACGTCGGAGACTTGCCATGTCGTGTCGTCCATTTCGGCGATCAGGTAGGAAGGATTATTGCCGAAAAGACGAGTGACAGAAGGCACAATGATTCCAGGAACACCGAGGTCAGCGTCTGCAATCACAGAGAACATGTGCGTGTGGCCGTAAAACTGGAATGTCACGACGTCTTTGTAAGCGGCTACGATGTTGCGGAACGACGTCACAAAGCGCTCAAACCAAAACTGCCGGTTTGATGTGCCTGAGTTCACCCCACCGGAAAGTGCGTTGTACAGATTCATGCCAGGAGGGATGTGCGCCACAATCACCACCCGATCTCCTGCAACACGGGCGTCGTATAAAGTTCCCGATAGAAACGCAAACTGATCACACGGGTCCTCAACGTTCAATGTTAGTGGTGGGTCAAGTAAAACGCTGTACATGATGGTGTTGAGGACAATCACCCTCAAGCCGCTCGATGCGTTGGTGCTGCGGCGCTTCACTACCCTTGAGTAGTACCCGCATTGACCAAATGTTGACGACTCATCAGATGATAAAAGCCGTAAATCTTTCAACACTTTTGACTGATTCAACAAAAGCGGATGTGCTGGGTTAGAAAGGTTGAAGTGGTAGTCCGGGATAAAATCATTGTTCCCCAGTGCGCCTTGGAAGTTTGGGACGGAAAATACTGAGGATGTCGTATTTGGCATTACTTCTGACATCAGCTCCGCAACTTTCTGAAAAGTTGGTATGGCCTCTGACATCGGTAAACTGTTGAACCCGTGGCGAAGCCAATCTCCCGACATCAGCAGCAAGTCAGGGTCTTGTGTCGCAGCGTCACGAATGGCCGACTGCACAAGTTGCAACGGGGCATCGCACGACGGAATTCCCCACTCGGGAGATGAGGATGAGGTGCAGGCACCGTACCCTTCCGATGTGCCGTACGCTGGATCGTAATGAACGTCCGACAGCAGCATGAGTCGAATGGTGTCGCCTAAGGCAACGTGCGGGACAACAACAACAGACACAAACAGAATGATTGTGCTCGATAACGCCATGGGAAATAGCGCTGATGGCGCCATCTGTGGGCTTTGTAAGTCCTGTTGGAGTGTTTGTATGTTAAGAATGTGTATGTTGGATGAATCACTAGATGCGATGCACTAAGGAACACCGCTGACAAAATAAAATAAAAACAAGAAAACGGGATTTATTGACAGAACGGGAAAAAAAAACTAGGTAACGTGCGGAGTGTAGTCCTAACAGCCACCGTTTGATACTCTCGATTCGATCTTTCGTTGCTAGTTTACTCACTGATGTCTTTTTCTGACCGGACTTGTCGTCCTCATGATGTACGTTGCAGACAGGATCGCTGATTCGCGACCCACTGGCGGCGTCGTCGATAACTCTGAGCGGCGATGCACCATCATCCCAAGGCCAACAAAGAACACCAAGACACTCAACACCGTGAAGAGAATCGTTGCGGGGCTCGTCTCCCTACTCGTCTTCTCATCCAGCAGAGTGCTGCATTCTTGGATGTCGGCGAAGTTGACATGTTTCATGCTGCAAAATAGGACGCTAGCACAAACGCCGTCACACTTTCCACCACTTAAAAACAAAGACTGTAAATTGCCGTTGGAAGAGTACTCCGTGAGGAAATCTGCCTTGCCAAAACCTGTGCTAGCGATGGCGCCATCATGTTGAAATGTTGAGGCTACATGAGCAAGCTCGGTGACGTTCCACAAATCGATACCGCCAAAACTCGTGGCAAGTTCGGCGTAATTCGCCCACGACGAGTCCTTCAGCGAAAACACACGATGCCTCAGCCGCTGGACATTGCCCGTAACGGAATCGATGGTGGCGATAAGATACGAGGGATTGTTGGAGTACACCGGGGAAATGGAAGGCACGATGAAGATCGGTATCGTCGGGAAGGTGCTCGTGTCGGCAATAAAAGAAAGCATATGTGTGTGCCCAAACATCATAAATGTGACCGACGATGCAAACTGCTGTACAATACTGACGAACGACGTCTGGAACCGCGAGGCCCAGAACATTTGTTTCTGCGAAAAGCCATCCGTCATGACCCCGTGGACATCAAGGCCCGGCGGAATGTGGCCTAAAATGATCACCTTGCGTCCTGCCGTCACAGCGTCTGCCAAGGAGCTTTGCAAAAACGCCAACTGACCGCAGGGATCCGCCACGGTTGGGTCCAAAGAAGGCACAATTTTTGTGGACCACAAAATGGTGTTCAGAGAGATGATTCGAATTTTCATGATTGTCATATCTCGGAAGAAATGCCCGCAGTCTTCAAAGGTTGCCTTTTCCGCTGTTGTAATAAGATTGTTTGATACCATGACGTTCCCAAAGTCGCGTAACTGAAGGAGTGCTGATATATTGAAGCTGTACTCAGGAACAAGGTCATCGTTGCCGAGTGCCCAGTTCACAATGGGCGTCGTGCTGTCGACTAGCTTGTTCACTTCTGCCGCTACAACACCTAACGTTGAATCAATATCAGAGGATGGCAATTCATCCATCTGATGTCGCAGCCAGTCGCCGCCCACAAACGCTACGGTGGGAGCCAACGTCACAGCATCTGCAATCGCCGACGCAAGCAACGATGGCGATGTGTCACAGCCTGCTATCCCATACGGGTACAAGCGCTGCACGGACTGATCGCTGCAAATATACGCTTTACCCGTGCCGTAGTATGGGTCGTAATGAAGGTCGGACATGAGAACCGCGGTGTAGGACTGCCCCACAACGGGAGTGGGGATTGTCACGGATATCGCCGCAACAACGATGATGTAAGTGAAAGACACGGAAAGTGTCATGCTATGTACCATTTCTAACGGCGAAGTAGCATCTAAGAATGTTTCAATATTGAACAGAGGTTCGTTACTTTTCTTTTCTGAGACAAGGAAAGTTGTAACAAACGAAGAAATTCAGAAGCTTGCGAAGATGCACGCGCAAAAATGGCGTGAAACTGTGCGTGTACAAGCGGATACGATAATTCCGAGGATCGCAAATACAAGCGTGAGTGGGGAAAAGAGCAAGTACAATTTTTCGAATAGTGGCGAAGACGAAGACTTGTTTATGTGCTTACACTGCTGAGCGTTTCTTCGAAATTCTTGGTGTCGAGCCCGCCATGTGCAGTGAGAGCAAGCTTCGAAGCTCAGCAATTTCGCGTTTGCATCGCCTATTCTGTGAGTCTGCTCCAGCGAGTTGGTCTTGCAATGCAGTCACCTCAGATTCCAATCTCCGACATTCAACCTCTGTGAAGCTTGGTGGCGCATCGGGCAGTGCAAGCTCACGCAGCTCGAGATGAGCAACACGTTCCTCGAGTTTTCTCTTCTTCGTCTTCAGCACATGAATAAATTTAGCGGCATTCTCGCACTCCTCCATGGCCTCGCGGTGCTTCGCTTTCGCTATGGCGAGTTCACGCTCTAGCTCTTCACAAGTAATGCGTAGCTGCCCGACGTCAATCGTTGCTTCATTTATTGTGCTGCGAGGAGTTGTGGGATCATTCTTCTGAAGGCTGTGACGTTTGTCCGATCTAGGTGACCACTGGAGTAGCTGATCCGTCTGTGTCCAAGAGTCTGTGCAGTTGCCTTTATCAAGCTGAATGGTCAGAAACTTCACTTCTGCTTGAGCGTCTTCTAACTCTCGATCTCGACGCTTGATGCGCATTTCAAACGATCGGCACTGAGAGTCCGAATGGGCAAGGGCAGCTTTGGTCTCCATCAACAATTGTTCAAGTTGCTTCTTTTCTGACAACGTTTCCAAGTGAGCGGCAACATATTTGGCGTGTTCCTCCTGAGTCTCTTGCTTAAACCGGAGGATAGCACCCTCTTCTTGCATCTTCAACTGGACCTTTTCCAGAGCGAACTCGTGGTGCATCCTGCTAAAGTCTGATCGAACTTTATCAAGCTCATTTTTCACAACACGAACTTCGCCGTCACACTGTTGCTGAAGTGTTCTGTGCGTGTTTGAAAGACGAACATTTTCCTCATGCAGAATTTCATTCCGCCTGAGGACGCGCTCTGTTGCATCGAGGGCTTCGTGGAGTTGCCGTTCGACCGCATACAATTGGCCAACACCACCATCAGAGGGTAAAATAGCGGGCGTGACGGTAACAACCTGGCGCACCTTTCGCTGAGGCGAAGATGATGACGCAGCAGTTGTATCAGCTGTCGTAACGTTAGTTGACTCCTGTGCTTGGCTAGGAGATGCCGCATGCTGCTCTGAAGGGGGTAAGGCCTGCACTGGCGATATGAGGCCCTCCTCGTCACCCACGCTTTCAGAAGTGTTAAGGCGCTCCAAAAACGCTCTGTTCTCTGCCCGAGCTTTCGTTGCAATCTCTTGACGAATCTGCTCCAGTGCGACTGGATCTTGGGGGTCAATGACAGCCTCAGTTGGCTGCGTAGAAGAATTGCCGTTTAAGTAGCGATCACTCAATTCTTCCACCAGTTGTTCTTCTCGACCTTGGTACTGGGCTAGGAGCTGATCCACTGAGGTGATGGCTTCAGGGTCATGCTTGCTGAGAATGGCACTAATGTTGGTTCGTGTCTGGTCGACGAGTGACTGACCGCGTTTCCTCGTGACTCGTGAGGCTGCTTGTTCTTGCGCAATTCGACGAGCGTCTTGAACTTGCTGCAGAGTGGGCTCCGGACCATATGCCCCGACGAGGGCTTCAAGCATCTTCTTCTCGCTTCCATCGTACAACTCGAGGGTCTTTTCCAGCTCCCCCTCGATCGAGTACACTTCGTACATCGCTGTGATCCTCTCACGCAGCGGAACCACGTTCGCTGGCGGCGGTTCCGTTGCACTGGCTTCAAAAGAGGCAGGCTGTGAGGAGGATGAATGATGACTTGGTGAGCCCCCATGGGAAGTGACAAGGCGTCCTGCAGCATGAGTGCCGAGGAGGGGCGACGAAGGCTCCGGCCCATACTTCCGCACCAATTGATCCATCATGAGCGCCTCCTCTCCCGCGTACTTACGCAGCGTTTCGTCAACACCGGATAGCTTTCCAGGATTGTAGCGACGGTAAAACGCAACAAGTCTCTCTCGAAAGACATTGTCGGTTGCATTCCCTCCGCCCTCTGCTGAATGGTTGTTGTCAAGCTCTCCCTCTGGGCTTCGCAGTTGATAACTTTGAGTGCTGTGAGATCTGGGAGTTAACGACCCAACCGACGAAGGAGGCGCCCCACCATTGGAGGTGCTGCTCGTAGGCTCTGGGCCGAATCGACGCACTAAGTTCTCCAGCAACTCGCGTTCGTTGCCCCGGAACACCGCTAAGTATTCCTGAGCTTTATGGAGATTTGAAGGGTCGTACGCAGCAAGCATCGCAACGACACGCTGCTCTAATTTGGACGTTGCTAACGCGGCAGTTCGAGGGGATTTTATCGAAGCATTGAAATCTTGAGGCTCTGCCCCCCACTTGGAGACCAAATCCTCAAGCATTTGAGGCAAGTGCGGCTGGCCGTATTGATTGGTAACCTGCTCCACTTGGTGCAGCTTCTCGGGTGCGTAGTGGTGGTACATGGAGAGGATGCGCTGACGCAGTGTTCGTGGTGGGACACCAAAAGCTTCCCGAAGCGCATCCAGCTGCTCCTGTGCGCTGTGCCCTTCGACAACTTGCAGAATGGCATCAATATCCCCTTGCGACACACCCCCTTGCCGCACATAAGCGTCGACGACATCGTCCACTGTTGATTGGCGGGGAGGCTCGGCGCCATATTTCAGCACCAGCTGAGCGAGCACTTGCACCTCTCTCCCGGCCCACTGAAGCAGCGTTTGCTCGTATGGTGTGCCCTCCGAAGTTGAGGATGACGAAATGTCCCTTCCTTTCTCTGGGATCGATATGGCCTCATCAATGTGGTAATGAAGAAACATGAGCTCGATGCGGCCCATGTATTCCAGTGTAGGAGGAAGGAACATGACCTTCTCTTTTGTCGCAGCGTTGACGAAAAAGTACTTCAAATGAATCCTATCAGGCCGAGGAAGCCAACAGTGGCCGGGATGCAGAGGAACAGGTAAAAGCTGAGGGGCGTAGACCTTCTCTCCACCAGCAGACTGTGTCAAGTGAAACACGGTCCCATTTCGGTCAATGATGGCTGGTAGCGGAGGCATCGCAGCGAGTGCCGCGACATCGGGCAGCACCCAAACACGATTTCTGGTGAGAGTGTTGACGAAGAACTCACGACCAGACTTCGGATCTACCTTGCGCACAAAAGTAAACTCTTTACTTTCGACTTGATCTTCTGGAACGAGGCACTCCAATTGTTGGGGGCCCACGAATCGATACACGTATGTGGTGGAGCCTGCCTTCACGATATTGTTGCTGCTACTCCTCGGTGCCAACTGCGCAGCAGGCGCTTCACGCATTTCCATTTTTGTGGCGACGAACAAAATGAATCGCTGATGAGGATGCCAACCTCTTGCTTACATGATCGAACAAGGTTTTAAAAATGTTGCACGAGACAATATATTTACTAGAAATGGAAATATTGGTGTTCAATTGCAACGTGAGTCATACAAAATGGGTTGAACTTGGAGCAGGTGTATGTACTTTCTCTTGCCAGGAAAAAAAATCATGTCTGCTCGTCGGTGGGGGTGACACTTTCTGGTGGGGTGATGTGTAGTGGCACAGGAGGGGAAATAGTCATATCCTGGACCATCACGTCGTCGTCATCATCGACGCGGATGATGGACGGACGCCTCAGGCTCGACGGCAGAGGTGATCCTTGCCGAGTTTTGCGATGAATGATGTCTTTGTTGTGGCGCTCCTCAATCGAGCGAATGGCATCGTGTAACGCGGCTTCAATCGCGATGTGCGACTTCAGCAAAGGAAGTCGGCTCCAAAGTTGCTGCTCACCTCGCAGGATGCAATGATGAAGCAGATGTTGGTCGGGGTTGTTCAGCAGCTTCAAAAGATCGCCTACCGTAGAGACCGGGAAAATGACCAAGTCACCGTTGATGCGATCCGAAATGTTCTGAAGCGTTGCAGTCAAACGAGACTGGAACATTGGGAGACGAGAACACGCAGCGAGCCCTCGCCAAACTTCTTCCGTAAAGAAATGACCAATACGGGAAAGCAAGTCATTACGATGACCAAGGCACAAAAAGGGAAGCCTGCCAACGGTGCACTCCGATACAATAGTCAACTTCACATGGAATAGTTCCTGAAGTCGCCGCACGGCATCGTTGATGTGAAACTCGGTACTACTGGCGCAGAATTGCATTGCAGGTGGGTCAAATGGCACAATGTTACCGCTGATACTGCGTGCAAGAAGGGGCGTTGGGCCATACACCATGGCAGTTTCGCACGACGCCACGGCAGCGGTGTACACAAGCACATTTGGCGTCGTCAAGTGGTTCAGCAACCACGATCCTAGGTTCCCGGAACCCCCGCCAACTCTCCTACATACGTTAATGTTCAAGGCATATCCTGTCTTTTCGTATGCTTCAGCAAATGTAATATTGCCTAAGTTGTCCTTTGCGAATTGCAACACAACGTTCACATCCATGAGAACGCCCTCGTTCCACAATCGGTCCCACTTCCGCTTCAAACTACCGCTGCTACCACGTTTTGCAAACGCATCGAAGTTCACTCCTGAACCATCGAGCACTGGTCGAATATCTTCAACGCAGCAAATGCAAGCTGCAACGAGTGCACCCGTGTTGTTCCCAAATATGACCTTCGGAAGTAGCTTCGCGTTGAGAAGGCCTTTAATGACGCCAAGGTGATATGCCCCTAGAGCCACCCCTCCGTGGAGCATCAGAGCACTCTTCCCGTACGCGACTTCCATGTCCTTCAGTGCCCTGTAGCGTGCTGCCACCTCAAGGAGGTCGTTCGCAGCAATGGAACGGATGAGATGTGTCATGAGATTCACATATGTTGAAATGGAGGACTTTGCAGCGGTTCTGTATGGGTACAGGCTAGGGTTGGTGATGCCTAGCGTCGATCGATGAATATCTCCTCGAATTGCCTTGAGCAGCTCCTCAGGGCTCTCTTCACGCTTCTTCTGCGCAAGGAGACGAACTCGCGCTAGGACAAGGTCGAGATTAATTCGCAGTTCAGGGGCCTCGCGCCATTGACCGAGAGCTTCCTCTTCGTCTAGCATTCGGGCGTATCCTCGCCACTCGTCATAAGTGACAGATTTGTCCATGCGTTCTCTTAGCTCAGTAACGCTAGCACTCTCCCACCGCCAGATGGACAGCAGCATCATTCCGAAGGACTGAAATAATTTCGCGAGGACGGCGATGAACGCGGCTATGGAAGAGTTCATTGTTCTCAAATATTTTGTTCTTTTCCTCTTCAAAGTTGATCCTCGACGAACAAAGGCCGAAAAAGATACTGATGCAAACTCAATCAAAGTATTGTCGTGATGTAAGCTGAATTTCTCTCGTGGTGCAACGTGTCATCTTCTTGCCGTGCGATCCGCTGTCAACGGTCGGATTTGGGATCCCTGAAACGTGACGCCTTCATCAGAATCGTTCAATTCAGCGGCGTCCTCGAGCTTGAACACAGGGTTCTCTCCGTTTCCTGCACCACCTGTCATTTCCAGTACAGTCGACGCAGTTCGAGGGTCACCGATGCGAGGGTTGTAGTTAGAGTCGAATAATGAATCCAAGTCGGGTCTCATGACAACACCACATGTCTGCATCGAGCCTGTGCCTTTGTGCTGTGGTCGAGGATAGGGAATAAGGTAATGCACTGCAATTGTGTGACGCATTTCAGCCTCTTGAATCTTCCGGCGAATGACATCAAGATCAGTAATGAATTGATTTTGGCGAAATAGTTTCCTTGCCTCTGAGAGGATGTACATCGCATCCTCGTCAGACTTCCACGGCACTGTGAAGGCGCTTTTCACAATCGTGTGATACCAGCTAAGAACCTCTCCGCGAAGCGGGCTGGAGCTTTGCATAAGGGTGATACCGTGTGATATTTGTTTTTCGTTGTATTTTCCTGTTGTGACGCGAACCATTGTAATTCAGGTAAAAAAAAAGAGAAGAAGACGTCATTTTTTTCTCATTCGGAGTCCGCTGCGCCAAGCAACCGTCGTTTCTCTCGGGCATA
>CYKH01001904.1:0-38706 GCA_001460835.1 Bodo saltans | reverse complement strand
AAAAACAAATCACTCTTGCATTCTTTTGGAGACTTGTCATCCGTTTTGTTGGAGTGTGTGGGTGTATTCTTGGATGTTACAGCTTTGGTGGTTCATCAGGGAACGTGCAGCCATTTTGTCGAATCACCTGAGCTGCCGCCGCGTGCCCGGCGTGCACACATTGCTCCAGTGAGTAGCCTCCCTTGGCGTACAATGTGAGGAAGCCACCAACAAACGAATCTCCAGCGCCATTCGTGTCCACAATTTCTTCGGGTGGGACGGACATGGGTGTGTAGGATGTCACTGATTCTCGTGTGGCCACATACGTTTCGCTGCTGCCACCGGTGATGACCACAATTCTCGGCCTTCCCGCGTTGCGTTTGGGAAGATCGGCGATTCGTCGCATAATCTCTTTGATGTCCTTCATGTCCCAGCCATTCGCTTCGCAGAATGCCTCAGCATCAATGCGACTTCCAAACAAAATGTCAATAAATGGCATGATCTCCGTCCATCGGTCTTTGAAGATGTGGCAGAGGTACGGCGCAGATAAGTTGAATGTGAAGCACTTATCGAAATCGATGCAGTGCTGGCCGACGAGAATCGCGTTCTGAGGAGATGACACTGTGTTGAGATAAAAGCCCTCGCAATAAAAGAGTGTGCTTCGCTCAATTTCCTCAGCAACCGCCTTGGAACCCACGTGGCTCATGCTCAAATCTACTGCCGCACCTAGGTTGGCTAACAGTGAACGCTCCGCGTCGACAATCAAGCAAGCGCACGTTCCTGTCGGCTTGTCTTCGTGATACTCGAACACAGGAGCTACGCCTGCCTTGGTCAGTGTGCGCTCTAGGATGCCACCGAACTCATCGTCTCCAAGGGAGCCTACAAAGGTAGTCGGGACTGACCCTCTGCCCATCCACTGAATGACGCGAATGGTGTTCATGGCGGCACCGCCAGGTACAAACTCTACGTCCCGCCTCTGTGAGAGCTCCTCGAAGATGGGGAGCTGCTCAGGGGCAGCCAAATTGCACGAACCAAGGGGAATATTGAAGCGCTCTAGGTAGTCTTGTTGCACATGAGACATGATGTCTAACAGAGGATGGCCGAGTCCCATAATACGCGGGGTGAGTGTTGCGGGGGTGCCTCCTGCTGGAAGCGGAGGCCGTGATGCCATTTGTGGATGTGTACGGCGACTTTTTCGTTTGTTTGTGTTTTTTTCGATCGAAAGTTCCGCTAATTACAAAACAAAAGGAAACAAAAGAAACTTCAAGATGCTACAAGAAAACTTTTGGCCTGTTTGGAAAAGATTGAATGCTCTATTTGCAACACATCGAGTCGGGGACTTGCGATTTTTTCATGTACACAACGATGAGAATCGCCTTCCTGCGTAACGTATGGCAGAGGGTCGATAAGCGGGGTCGGAACATCATTGAACTTTGGCATGCATCACACAATTTATGCATGGGGGCGGCGAAGTGTCTGCAGCTCAGCCTACACTGTGGCTATCAATATTTGTATGCAAGATTGCCAACCGGCAGTTCTTGCACAGTTTGGATTTCATCACGTACAAGTCCTCTCTAGCAGTTTGAAGGGCGGTGTTGATTTCCTGGACCACGGCCGCCTGTCGATTCATGGTGGAGAATGCCTCATCCTTGCGGCCAACGTATGCCGCCTTCGCTAAGCTGTCCTCCGCCTCGAGACGCTTAAGGTCGTCGTGTAGAATTTGATTTCGTTTTTCGACCACCAGGACGTTGCTGCGAAGGCGAAGTGCTTTCTCTCGCAGAAGTGACAACTCACTCTTGAGATCAGCGTTTTCTTTCGTCATCTCCTGTCTGGTGAGCAACAATTCTTGTGTCTTTGTTTGTAAATCTTTTGCGAGCCACAAATTTTGTCTGCCAGTGAGGTCCTTCTCGTTGGCAACCGTTGTTCGAATACGTGACATCTCCTCTTCTGCCTTGGTCACCTGAAGTTGCAGCTCCAGCACCGAGGCGGACAATTGCTTCTTCAATTGTACCATCTCGTCAGCCTTGGCTTTGATGGTGAGATCTAAGTGTGTGACTTCGCTTTGTAAGTAGGACAAGGTTCTCTCCTGTTGCTGAGTGGCTTGCTCTAACGCGGTGGTTTCGGCTTCCAAAGCCAACCGTCCGCTGCCAATCTTTTCAGTCGCGTTTTGAAGATCAATCGTTCGTTGCGTTTCATCAACAACAGCTTTGGTGAGTTGGTCCAAATTTCGAATCTTAATCTCAATTGCCTCTTGATGTGCCTTGAGCTGAGACTCCTTTGTGTCCTTGCCATCTTCAGATTCTTTCAGCCACGTGATAGACTGAGCATACGTGCCGACCAATGAAGTTTGCTGTTGTTTCAAGTTTGAAAGTTCTTGAATCAGCTGCTGCTTGTCATTGCGCAACGCATCCACAACGCCCTGCATCATTTTGTTAATGTGCTCCATATCCACATACTTCTGGGACAGCTCTCGGTGATCTAGCTCTAATTCCGATGCTGTCTCGACCAACGTGGCGTGCTGATCGGCCGTGAATGCGACGTTCTCTTCTTGCCTGAGCTGCTGCTTCAACAAATTGTTTTCTTCTGATAGCGCCTTGTCTTGTTGTTCTAAGAGAGTAATAATTTGAGTGGCGCGCTCCAACACGAGCATCGGGTCGTGTTTTACCGACTCAAAGTCAGCGCGGCTCATGAAGAGACCAGCAGCCTCTGTGGCTGTGGTTGCAATAGCACCACCTCGTTGTGCCATTTTGGTTGGCCCGTTGCTTTTCGAAGGATTCGATACGTTCGCTCGAATACGATATCGTCTAGTATGTTCTCACACGCTACCCTTTCTCTTGATTCTCCTTCGAAAAATAAAAATCAGAAACTAAGGAGATGGGATTCGAGAAGTGCACACCAAAAAAAGGAAAACGAACATTTTCCTAAAATGATCGCGAAATTTGAATGTAATCAGCAGAGTGGGTTAGTCAACCACGACGTGTCCGGAATCAGCAGGGAGTTCCGGAGGCCGCAAACCAGCAATCAGTGTTGCAACAAGCTGCTGGCAAAATACATTGCCAACCGACTTAAGGTGGTTTTCATAATCTCCCAGCAGCGCGATGAGGAGTTGCCCAAACGTTTCGCATGGAGATACTTCTTGTTGGTGACTTGTTGTTCCCGCGTGCGATGAACGGAAAGGAGATGCAACAATGGATGAGAGACAAGACTCTGAGAGCATCGCGTACTGCCGTGCGAGTGCTACTGCAAAGAGACCAGCCACATCGGTCAAAGGTGCGCAATCCGCGAGGATCACCAACGCTTGTCGTGGAGCTTTAAGGCCAAGCAGCATTCGCGCTGCAACGAGGCCTTCTCCACGCTGAGCGCAATGGGTTGCGTAGCGATGCAGCAGCTCACCACGGCAAGACTCTGTCATGGGCGACAAACGAGCCACTAGCGCAGCCCCGTTCCATAGTCCCCGTGATTGAAGTGCTAGTGAGGCCTCGTAATGTTCGCCAATCATTGAAAATTTCTCCGCCGCACCATCCACGTCGCCTTTCGCCAGGAGCATCGCAGCCGCACGCTTGGACGTGAGTTCAAGCATTTGAGCGGCGTACCCTTGCTGTTGCTGAGCTGCACCTGCAATTGCAATGGCCAACGTCGCGAAGCGATCAAACGATGGGTGCTCGATATTCGCGTCGATCAACAACTCACAAGCTGCCGCGTGGTCCCCAAGGCTAAGTAGCTCTCGGCTCATCACAAGCCGCGCTTCAGAGTCGTCCACATTGTGCCCCCGTAACGAGTTTAGCGCGTATCGGCGCAACGCAATCAAGCACTTACGATTCATCTCAACGATATCCACAGGGGCCAGTGCTTCGCTGTATTTATCAGGAGCAAACAATGGGCTCATCGGACCAAAGGGTACTGCTGTTTGTGAGGGACACAAAATATCGTGCGCCCACTGCTGCAAGAAAGCACTGTCAAGCGCATCAACTGAGCCACCCTCGTCAAGGCACGCTTCGCTGACGCTATCCGCATCGCCTTTGGAGAATTCAAGGATAGCGTCAGCGTTCTTTTCCCACGAGTGCCGCCAGTAGCGCACCAACGCCCAGAAATGTAGTTTCTCTTTCTGGCCACAGAACTGTGCAACCAAACACGCCGCCGCCTCCATGGCGCATCGCTCAGCGGACACTTTCAGGAGTGACGCAACGCGGTCCGGGAGCATCGTGTCCGCATATAGCTCTAGCTCTTCAACCAGCGTCATGATGGTTGGGGTGATGACTTGCCCAAGCGGCCCACGGCATGGGAGTGGCTGCGCAATGTTCTGGATGAGGTACGTGGTGGTGTTGGTTAACGACATGACGGATGCTTGCGACAAGCGCAAGGACCACATCGGAAAGTCCTTGGAATGGCGATTCGCAAGCACCTCTCGTCCTCGCACCGCACACATCTCCCATTTGGACCTCAAGTACATTGCATGGTTTGGTCTCATGAATGCAATGGACTGCATTGGACGACGTAGGGAGCGCGTCATAAAGCTCGAGTTCACTGTCTCACAATCAGTGTACATCAGGTAAATAGACCCGCTAGGAGTTAAGGCAATGACAGCCCCATCGAGCCAACCAAGAGGCTGGCGCCCCTCCGCAGTGCGATGCGTCTTGGACATGCCAAGTCGCTTGCATGTCACAGTATCCCACACCCCAAAAGAGCCATCCTCGAACCCAATCAGCGCCATGGAAGGGGAGGTAGACGAAAGAGATCCCCTCATGCTCCTTGATGATGATGATGACCCGCCTCCACTCGACGGTGATACAGAAGAGACGATGTTGGTGGGAGCAACACGCTGTGGGACTTGCTGCAGTGACGCCCACTTGGTTGCCTCTCCCACGCCTTTCACCACCGATGCACCGACAGAGGAGTCGGCGCACACCAAATCCCCACCCACAACAGCAGAGTAGGCAATCGTAGAGCCTCCCCCTCCACCTACTCGGATGGGGAGAAGCTCTCGCAGCCTCGTTGCTCGATCTTTATCCACCCGAAAGAATTGAGCGCCACCACCCTCCTCCATCATCGCAACCACAAGCTGAAACGCGCCGTAGTTCTTGTCGAGCTTTGCTGCTAGTGGGCCCCAAGACACATGATGAATGCTGTTGCCGTTGTGGACGAACAGAAGATTACGCGTTTCGACATTCCACACCTCGAACGACCCATTCACAAATCCAAGCAGCATAAATGTTCGGGTGTCGTCTAGAGACATGGTGCTTAACATGCTGGGCTCGGGAAGTGGTGAGGGATCGCGCAATACACGCTGCAGTTCACCAGAACGAGCTGACAAAAGTGCGACTTGAAGGTAGTGTCGATTTGGGCCTGCCGTCCTGCACGTTGCCACCCACAGCAAATCATCCACGTGGGGTGCTAGCTGGAGGATCTTTGTGGTGCCGGCGTGGACAATGGTGAATTTACGTTGAGCAATATTAAACATTGCGTTCTGCACGACAAGATCGCCAGAATCTAACCCTGCAACAATGAGGCGCTGACGAATGGACCGATCACCATATTCCAACCCACAGATACGCACAGGCGGAGGAGAGGTGGTCGACGCGGCTCCTCCTTCTGTTGCAGCAAGTGCAAGACTTGGTGATACTGGCGAGGTCGTGGGGGAGTGCAAGCCGTTGGATGCAGGGCCGACGTCAGGGAGTGATAGTGATAAGGGAGCCGCCGCGCCACCAAGGAACGCCGACGCCGAATGCTGCTCTGAGAATGCAATGCCGCACACCGCAACGGGCCGTTGAATGGGAACTTCAATGTACCCAGTGAGAGTCCAGCAACGCTCATCTGTCAAAAACCGCCACATGGCGATGCTGCCATCTGTAAACAGAACACAGAAGTCAGTGGAGCGCATTTCAGACTGGCAGGCACAGTGCACGTTCTTGGAGGGTATTCTCACGCCGCGAGAATCACACGAGGCCGTTTGAAACGTATCCATGCTGGTGATGTACCATGCCGTCATCCTGCCGTCGCTAGTGAGGCCGAACAGATGGGGCAGGAGACGACCGTCTTCTTCGATGGATTGGGGAGAGACGGGGTAAATGCTGACAAACTCCACATCCCTCTTGGTGCTCCACACGATTTGCTCCTTCAGCATCATCTGCAATCGCCAGTCGTAGAGCGAGACCCAATGCCGTGATGCTAAGAACAACACTTCTGGAATCGCGCGACTGAAGCAGATGTCTATCACCGTCTCTTGACCGTCCTCGCTGTCAAAAATCACATCCTTTGCCCATGGGCCGACGCTATCTTTGGGTGATGGTGCGCCAAGCCCACTCCCTCCATGCACGTCATGAGGGTCGAGATGATGAACAGATGCGGTGTTCCCCCCACCAACAATCAAAGCATCGATGTTCGAAATCAATCGAACTCTATCTCCGAGAACAACGGCTGCCGTGGAACGATCCACTAGCGGTGCAAAGAGAAACGCAGAAGGACTAAATGACAAGTGATTGCGACGGTTGTTAGGGTCAAGTGGAATGCCAGCGTTGGGAATTGGATTTGGGTCGCTGAGCAACGCGTCAAAGACGTACGAGGTGTTATCCTTCGCCAACACAATCAATAACTGCCGATTACTTGATAAGGACATGCAGCGCACCGAGCGGTGCCCGGGTAAGCACAGCGTGCGCTCCATAACACCTTCAGCAACGTCCCACAGGACAACGTAGCCACGTCGGTCGGCAGTGTAAAGTTGATTGGCGTGCTGATGAAACGCAGACACATGGGGAGGGTGCCACACAATACACGTC
The DNA here is from genome assembly GCA_001460835.1 of Bodo saltans. NCBI lineage: Eukaryota > Euglenozoa > Kinetoplastea > Eubodonida > Bodonidae > Bodo > Bodo saltans. Next base: position 31,954 of record CYKH01001904.1, on the reverse strand, counting down.
ACGGGGTGAGAGTGGCCGGAAAGTGTTTGAACAATTTGACTGCTGTTCGTACAGGCAATCATGACGTCGCCGCTACCGTTAGGGAGGCAATACGCGACGAGGCCTTGCGGTCCATATGCAGCACAGTTCTTTGCGCAAAAGTTCTCACTCGCATTATTTCCCGGTGCGCCTCGTCCGCTGGAATCCAGCGAGGCGGAGTGAAACAAACCGCCGTTGCCACCAGGAATGATTTTCGTGGACAACGTAGCGGTTGGGACTGCGTGAAATGCCATCAAATTAAGTGTTGGCAGAATGGCAACAAGATTGTGTTTTTTTGTTTGTTTCGTTCTTTTCCTGATTGTTGATTTCCCTCTTCCCGTTTGAGTTGGAAAAAGATGTATTTGATTCCTTTCTTTATGCGATCTTTTTTATGACAGCGATTTCAAGAAGACAACATGGTTAGCTCTCGTCTAGAATTAGCCTCGTGCTGCATTTTCATAACGCTAACATGAAACGAACGTGCTTTTGATGTTGTTGCTCTTGAACGTTCACGTTGGTCGTGGCAAGAATCCAAACTCGTTCGGGCGCATCAGCTCCCCGACTGCCGCGGTCACAAATTCAACCAATTCGGATTCGCAAGAAGTACCATCGGTGGAAATCATTTCCGCGTACCACTTGATCTTTGGTTCCGTCCCGCTGCCACGGATGGTGAGCACCGATTTGTTTTCGAAATAGAACGTAATCATAGGACTTACAGCGGACGAGGGCAGCAACGCAATGCCGTCAGGTCGGCTAGTGTCAAGGCCCACAGACAAATCACGAATAGAAATCACCTTCACGCCTGCAACGGTCGAGGGGTATCCACCATCAGGTCCAAGGGTTCGCATCGAATCAAACATTGTGCGTGTCTTGCTCGAGTCCTTGCTGACAACATAGGAGTTGTACGACGCATGGAAACCATACTCTCGATAAATGTCTGCTAGCTTGTCACTCAGGCGCTTTCCGTTCTCATTGAGCTCCAAGTCGTGGACCATATCTGCCATCACCGCCGCAGCAGTGACGCCGTCCTTATCGTAGACACGTGTGCCGAACATAAACCCAATCGCTTCTTCAAAGGCAAAAAGAACAGTCTTTTGTTGTTCCCTTTCGAGGATCTCCGACCGACTCCCCATCCACTTGAAGCCGGTGAGCGTCTCTTCGAACGTGAAGCCTTCTTTCTGGGCCATGGATCGGAGGATCATGCTGCTCACCGCACTGCTCACCATCGCAACGTTGTGGTCCACAACATTTCCGCTGCGCTTGTAGCGCTCAAGTGCCCACCACCCAAAGAGGGCACCGATGTGGTTTCCAGTGAACACGCGCCAAGCTCCGTCGTCCTGTCGTTCAGCTACGGCCAATCTGTCTGCATCTGGATCATTCGCGAGAATCACGCGGCTGTTGTGCGCCTCGGCGGTTGCAAACGCAAGGTTGAGCGCACTCTTCCCTTCCTCTGGATTGGGGAACGCAACAGTGGGGAACTCTGGGTCGGGCTCCACTTGCTCCTTGACGTAGACAATATTCTCTGAACGAACACCGAACGTAGAAAGTGATTGTGTTGTGAATCGAGTGCCGACTCCGTGCATCGCAGTGTAGGTAAATTTTGTGGAGGACTTCTCGGCGATGTCTTTGTGCAAGCACAATTCAGAGAGACTCTTGAAGTATGCTGCAGCGGTATCCTCAGTGGGATCAATCGCACCAGGTTGCGTTGCCCAGGAGGCTGCTTGGGGAGTTAGGTTCTCCTCAATGCTCTGAGCGATGCCGCTATCATGAGGGCCAATGATCTGAGCTCCGTTGGACCAGTACACTTTGTACCCGTTATCCTGTTTGGGGTTATGGCTGGCGGTGACCATCACTCCAGCGATGCAACCACGCCGGCGTACGGTGAAGGGCACGTACGGTGTGCAAACAATATCACTGAACAAGTACGTTTTGATGTCGTTCGCTAAAAATACATTTGCGGAAAGTCGGGCAAAGCGAGAGCTGTTGTGGCGAGCGTCGTTGCCGATCACGATGCCCCGCTCACTTAAATCAGCGCTGGTGAACTGAGTCTTAAGGTAAGCTGCAAGACCCTGGGCAGCCTGGATGACTGTCACATCGTTCATGTGGCTTGTGCCGGCACCCATCGCAGCACGCAAACCTGCAGTACCAAACTCCATCCGTGAACCAAACAGCTTCTCAAGCGTCGCATGATCGTTCGACGCCACAAGGGCTTGGACCTCACGAATTGTGATGTCGTTCTTATCCCACGAAAGCCATAACTCAACGGCCGCTTTGATCTCTTCGGGCGTCATATGCACCTTTTTTCTTCTTGTTTGCTTATCGGTAAAGGTTCGCGCTGTTGAAAAGCAAATAGTTCTAGAAGTTCTGTCATGCTCAAATACCGCATAAACGCTTTCACCTACGGAAACTGCCAAGCAACCCAAAACACGAAAAAAAAAACACACGTCAACGTCAAACCATCACCGCATCTGGTCCAGCAACAATGCCGCACCAGTGTCCCCAGTCTCCCGCCACACCATTCCCAGCAGACAAATTGCACTTGGAATGATCACCACTGGAGGGACTGCATCAGCGTCGCCTTCACGACGAGCAGCGGAGTCATCAGACGGGACAAACACATCATTGTTGAAGATGACAAGAGACTCAAGCGATGATTTCTTCATCCAACGGAGAAGTACTTCCTCTTCGCTGCCAAGGGACTCCTTCCTTTCAAGAGCGCACACCTGCCACGCCAATGAAAGCCACGATGATCCGTGAGTTGAGACCGCTTGCGGCATTGCAAAAGCTGTTCTCAAAGGGCCTTTGGGTACAGCAGTGGGGTGAAGCAAGCACGCCAAGGGCCAGTCCGTTTGCGCCAGAAATTCTTCGAACTGAGGAAATTGACGCGTAACGGGAGACACTGCCCGGGCTACACCGGCGCGAGCTTCACGTCTCCATGAATCCTGTGGAAGATCTGCATGCAGTGGAATACGAAACGGCCGTGTGAGTGGTGGCGTCGAAGCAAGCTGATCGCTGCTGCTCAGTGTGGGGTTCTCGAGCTCCATGTCCCTTATGACCGTTTGGAAGGCCAAGTACGGGTTGATAGTGGGGGCATTCCGTCCTGCAGGAGCTCGCAATGCTCTGTTGACGAACAACATGATATGCCTCTCTTTCTTTGCCGCAACGTGACAATAGGGGAAATTAGCATCCAAGACTCAAGTACTCTCGATTAATTTCTTCGGTTAGTTGGGGTGGAGGGTTTGTTTTGGGCGACAAAAGCGATGCAAGCAACACAGTTCGTGTAAAATTCATTTCCTCTACAGTACCCCACCAAGGGCAAAGCAAAGGTATCATCCATGTGATCTCTCATGCGCCTAGATGCTCCACCCAAAGGGCAGCCTCTCGCCTAGATGATACCATTTTGTAGCGTTTGGAACTGGTCGTACTTCTTTGTTCTCCAGTTGTCCAAGCTGATTGCAATCAGCTCCTTCACGTACACAGCAAACTCCACGTCCGTCTCAAGGTCAAACCGTAAACGGTCACGCATCTGCTGCACCACAGCATTTGGATCAGGACCGAAGCACGCTATGGTGTTGTACGGCGTCATGAGCTCCACAAGAGCCACAATCTCTTCCGCATGTTCACGCGCAACTTTCAGCCCTTGGAAGAATAACACCTTGAAGTATTGGAACGTGGTGCTGTTTGGGCCGCCCATCACGTCCACCAATTCTTGCGAGAGTTTAAATGGGGCACTCTCGAACTTGATGCCTCCAGGGGACGTGGCAAGCATGAATCCAAAATCAATGTGCACCAGATGACCTGAGCGAGTGAGCATCAAGTTTCCATTGTGTCGATCTTTGATTTGAACGAGGAATGAGACAACGCTGTAGCCGGCCATCGTTTCGATAAAGTTTGTTTGGGCCAACGCATAACTCTTGCTGCCCTCGCCTCCGTAGGCACGAACAAAGAACTGGTGAAGACTTTGAACACCTGCTTTCTTCTTGATAGAATCGATAGACGAGGAGTCGGTCAGCATTTCAATCACGCCAGCATCGCTCGTGGTGGAGACGGCTGCATATGGAACGACCATGCAGGTGAGCCCTGCCTCTTGCCAGATCTTGTTGAATACATCAATAATCTGAAGTGCGAGCTCCTCTTGCCGAAGATCATCACCTGCTTTGATCATCACGCATGCAATATCCCATCGAGGGTGAGTGCCATACACAGAGCTTGCTCGAATGCGATGTTTCCTTTGTGACGGAGTTTCCCCAAACACTTCTGTCAGCAAATCATTGCCAGCTAACTCCTGTGATTTGGTTCGGTTGTGGTTGGCCGCGCCTGAAGTAGAAGCAGATGTACGAGCGTGCTTGGCCGTCGCGGCATCCGGAAGAGGCACGGCAAGTGACCCATCCGCGAGGAACAAGTTTGTGGTGGTTGGGTCGCTGTACGTGCACACATCGTCGCGGATGACTTCACAAATAAGAGAGTATGGTGCACGTTCCCTAGATGAAAACACGGAGCATTCTTGGACAATTACTTGAACAATCCAGTCCACCTGCTTTCCTGATGTGCCTAGAGGAAACACGACACGTTTGCTGACGAGAAACTTTTCGTTGAGCTCCGTCAACAGGCGGTGGAGTTCACCTTTTCTTTTCGTTCGATCTTGCACAAGCCGAAGTTGATTACTGATGTTTGTCAACTGCAGGGTAAAAAGCCGCTCGTCGTTGAACAGTGCGAGCCGCCGCTGCATGCGCTGCAGCTCATAATCTAAAATAGCATTTTGGGCCTCAGATTGAGTTGCTGGAGAACTTGTCGATGTTGATGATTTCTTTGCTCCTTGAATCGCAACAGTCTCAATCGAATCACGAAGATCTTGCACCCGATCTTGCAGCCCTAGTTGCACAAACGTCGCCGTGATGGCGTCAATGATCCAACTTAGTCGAATGGCAATATTCATCGACTTCGTCGCTAAGTGAAGGAGGAAACGCTTCAGCAACACGTGATGCTCTCTGCGGCTGTGGGTGACACTGAGGTGAACCACTTGAAGCAGCAGCTCCTCCATCACGCTTATTGGAAACTCGTAGAGATGGTTAATCAGCACCTTCTGCTGCCCTTCCGGTGTTTCCGTGTAGTCAATTCGAAGGAGCGCATCGACGAGGTCCAAACGACCAGTGCCTCCTGCGCGCAGCGGGCTTGTGACGCTCATGAAAAAGTAAGTGTGGGGACGAGGAAAGGAAAAAACCTTGGAGGTGTATGGGTATGGCTTCTGAGACCAATATTATCTGCAATTGGCGAAGAAACACCGAACGAATTGAAATGGAAGAACTGCAAACTTACAACGTTGCATCTTTCATCACTTTTTTTCAGAAGTAGCTACACGTGTCGATGATTGTACAACTCACTTACACTTGAACACACATATCATCTCGGCCACATAGGGGCGGATCCGCACAACCCCTTAGAACCTGTTCTTGTTGGAAAGGGTTCTTATCATCGCCACCTCGAAGTACTCCAGCTTCATCGAGTGCGACCGTGACTCGAACGACAGCTGAGCATCCCTTGACGAAGTCCGCGAGAGCACCTCAGCGAGTGCTTTTGTTGTGGAGGGTGCTGGAGCCTCCGTAAGTTCGAGCGTTTGGTCCGCCGCGTCCGTGGTGTCACCAGCAGTGGCTTCATCGTCCTTGTCTGGTGCTCGTTGCTGTGCCAGAGGGGCAGCAGCTACCGCTGCGGATAAAAGCGTTTCCATTGGATTGTTCGGAATGAAGTTTGGCGCTGGTGCCTCACTGGCTAATTGGCGCTTGAACTCATCCCGCAGTGTGTCTGCAACAATTTCGTTTTCGCGCTTGTTGTACGCACGCCACTTCAGAGCTCGATCAAAAGGTGCTTGAGTTCGTTGATCCCACGAAGGGTACGTCGTGTGGTCACGGCTGTCCACCAAATCATCTAACTTGCGCCGATAACGGTCTGGGGACTGAGTTTCCTTTGGCTTCCCGGCATTGTTCTTGGAGTAAAGCAGAAGCTTGCTCTCGTCAAAGGCTTGCTCAAACAGATGCTGCATATTTGGTGCCCGGTACGGATTCAGCTGCGAATTGTTCCGCTGCGCCGCAGTGTTGGTTGATTTTGCTGCTTCGCTCTCAAAGTCAAGGTAAACGTGTGCTACCGCGTGCAGAAATCCCATGAAGGATAGCCGAGGAGGTCCTGGAAGGGAAACACCTTCCGAGTCCCACGTCACGGCCACAGCGTCCCCTGATGCCGCTAGTGTTGCCTTAAAATCAGAGTTGGTCACCGAGCAGAATAACTCAAACGCTCGATCTGTGATGGAAGCTGACACCTTTGCACAATTCTTCAACGTTTGAATCGTGGAGGAGAACTGTGCGCGGTCCATTCTGCCTGACGGTGCGCCATCTTCAAACAGATCCTCTAGAATCCCTTGAAGTGCGGGGGTGAACAGTTGTCGAATCAGTTTTAGTTTCAAGATGAGTGGACGGGAATTGTAAGGAGGAGTGCTGCAAGAGTGCTTCTCATCGCTCTCTGCTTTGTGAACGGACACTGTTGCAATCCTCTCGCGCCGCAATGTGCAAACAACTGACGTGCTCATGGACGCTGAGCTGTCTTCAGGATTCATGGACATGGCTGCGGACGAAGAATAGTGAAACGTGCAATATGCTACATACTGTCCCGCGGGAAGGAGGGCCTCCACTGGGAGCTGAAGCTTGAGCCGCTGGGAGGCAAGCTCATCCACATGTTCCACACGGTGGCCGTCCACAGTGAAGTACACCTGAGGCGATGTGCTTGCCGCTAATGTTCCTGTCGGACCTATCCCTGCTGTCATGGTCGGTTGTGGTGACAGTTCCCGCCTTAGAGCAGCGCTGGACATGGAGTGGCCTAAAGGGGGATGGGCGGCATCATCTCGTACGTTAATCGATGTGTGGGATAGCGCTGGGCTTTCATCGCCACTTCCAAGGAGACCAGGAACCGTCGTCCCTCGGTTGCGGCCAGTGGAGGGCCTTGATCCAATGCTCAACGTCGACGCAGATCCTGGTGAACGCATTCCACCTTGTTGTTCCTCGGAACGTTCCACACTCGCTGGGGACGGACCAGAAGGCGACGAGAGGTCATCGTACATTTCTGCCATGGTGGGTACTCGAAGCCCAACACGCTCGTGCAGAGGTTTGTGCGGTGCTCTGCTGGCAACTGTTCTAGCGGTGGCAACCTCGAATTGGCCAGTAAACAGCGCCGAGGACCACTGAGAGACTGCATTGTTTCTTGTTCGCGACTGTAGCATCACTGCTGCGTTGACTGGTAATTCCTTGCTGCTTGGCGTGAAAAGCATACGCTGCTGCGTCGATGTTCTCGCCACACGGTTATGACTGTTGTGCTGCCCTCCTTGTGAGTGCTTTGTATCTATCGACGTTCGAGCAGAGAGCGGGAGAGGCTTCGTCTCAGCCGGCAACATCGTTGGCGAAGAAAGAGGAGCAACATCGCTACCATGAGGATCGTGAAGTGGCATCCTCACAACTTGATCGAGGCACAATCCACTCACTACGAAGCTTGTGGCTGTCTGCACCGGAAGTACCGGTGGATAGACCAGGGAAAGCCGCGGTTCCAGCCGGAGGAGGCCCTCACCGGACAAAGCCGAGGGGCACATTGGGACGCCTTCGATTTGGCAAAGTTGTTCCATGAACGCCCACACCTTCCCTTCCACGGTGCGAAGATGTTTGTAGGTGACTTCATTCGAAAACATCACCACACCGAGCAAGCACAAGGCATCGACGAACTCCACAAGCTCGAGGGTTGGTACATGGTTCGTTGCTGGCGAAGCTTTCACGTGTTGTGTTTTCCCCTTATCGTCGAGTGGTGAGCCCGCGGCAAGTGCTGCGCGTTTTGGTGGTTGGGCCGCAGCAAACTCCGATGCAGCAAGAGTACCCACAAGATCCTCGTTCCTATTTACTTGACAAAACACAGCGCGCACATGGCTTTCACTCGGAGCTTTGCGCCCTTGGAAGACATACGCAACAAACGCAGTGTACTGCACCATGCTCATCCGCCCGTAGGAGCCAAATCTTAGGAACACAGGAAGCACCACGGTGTCCATCAACGACGCAAACAAATGGCTGAGGACGAGGCGCCCCACGTACGACACAGTGCTCTTGGTTGGGTCCATCATGACAACTGAGTCTCGCGAGACAAACGACTGCTCGCATGCTTTCGCGAAGTAGTATCTTGTCATGTGACTTAGTGCTGCGTCGACTGACATCGACTGCGGGGCGGTTGAAGTGATCGCAGCTCTCTCGTTAAATCTGTGCAACAGTTCCGAGGCTCGCAGGGACTGATGGCATCGAACGGAGAGCTTCTCCATCATTCGCACAAACTCTTCAAATGAACATTGTTGCGTTTGCTCATCGTCTTCGTTCTTGATGGGTGACGTGATCGAATGATGACTGCTAGCGTGCTTGTTGTCGTCCTCATCACAACCATCGCCGCTACTGGCGGTGTCTTCCTTGCGGCGTCGCCAAAGGAGCTCGAGAAAAAGCGGCGTGATTCCCGTTTTGTGAGCCGAGAACTCGTCAAGACCGAGCGTAGATCGTACAAATTGAGTGAACCAAAATTTATTGACTTTGCGTGAGCTCAGAAATTCTCCGTGACTCAGCACCACAATAAATAGACTCTCCCAATCCTGCGGATGCATTTTGCTTTCTTTCGCTCTTCCAAATTTCGAATCATACAAAATAAGGCCGAAGGAGAATGTTGCGCAAACTATGCAGTGAGGTCCAAGAACAGTAGTGTTTTACTTTACTCAATCATGTGATTGGCAATGTACAAAAAAAAGCCGAAATGTCGTACGAAACTGTGTACACTGCGGGAAGGGCCCATCCGTGTCATGCGATAATACTCGCTGCCACTCTTGACCAGCTTGCCGTATGGGGGAAAAGGCAACGTTGCAAAATGAGACTGGGAAAAAGAGACTTGGTAATAGGTGATGGAGATGTTGTTTAAGTTGCTGTCCGATATACTAACGCAAAACGGACGTTACATGTCGAAAAGAAAAAAAGAGTTTGATTGTGATACGGGGGAGTTTACAAGATCGCGAGCATCCTCTCCAATTCAATGTCTTCCGCTAACGGAAGGGATGGGGTATTCATAGGATCGGTGTGACCGTTGACAGGCTTCTCCGTTGCTGCACGTTGCCACTCTGAGAGAGACGAGGAGTTTCTACCTCCTTGCAGCGCCCGAATGCGTGAACGTGCAGTGTCGAGGTGATGTTTCGCAAGGCTTGTCTCAAGCTCGCGTTGGTAGCGCTGCGTCTGCTCACAATACAGAATCAGCCCCTCGACGTCATCGGTTGGATGCGCAACAGCAACTTTTTGTTGCGCCAGAACATCCACTGGTAGGATCGTGCGACGTGGTGACACAACGTCTGGTGCAGGTGGTGGCCCCACGCGCGCCATGCTAAAGATAGTCCCTAATGCCGCTGGGCCTTGAATCGCTGTCTGTCCCGATGAAATGCCTTCAGAAAGGCCTTTGATGTCAGCGCCTGTCATGAACAAGCGGTCTGTTTGCGTCCCTGACTGCCTCATCTTCGGAGCTGGCGCAGAAACGGGTCGCCTACCACTGGTACCGCTAGGTGTGCGGTTGCTCTGCGGCTGTTGGGCTTGCTGTGGCGGCGGCTGTTGGGAGGTGGCGATCATCGAGAAACTTCTTGGCGAGATCTCACCACCGTTGGGGGCGGTGGGAGATTCAATCTCTCGGGGATCGACATTTGTGCTGCTATTCGCTGCAGTCTCATCAAGATGACTGGAGGGCTGCGCATCGAGCTCCACTTCAATCCGGACGTGAATATTCCCCAGTGTGCCTTCTCGGCCACCACCACCACTGCCGCCTTCGTCGCTCGCAATTGGTCGCAATGGAAAAGCGGCTTTTAGTGAGCGAGCAGGATCAACCAGCGCCAAGGGAATAACAGCTTCAGCTGTCTTCTGGGAGCGCAAAAATATTCTGTGCCGTCGAAGTTGAAGAGAGAGCTTCATGTTCGCAAGGTGATCGATTGACTTTGCCCCGAACACAAACAGTTCGTTAAGCCTTCCGGTTGCAATTTCAGAAAACTGAAGCGTATGGTACACATCATCGACTGTGTGGCTTCGTGTCCGCATAATAACGCTTCCCAGAACAAGCTTCACGTGGCAGTCGGTTCCAAGCAAAGATTGCGGGACGTCAGTGACTTTTTCGATTCGAACGTAGATTCGCAAGCTCATTTTCCTCTCGCCACGGTTTGTCCTTTCCTTTGTGCTCTTAGATTGTGTGCATAGAGACGTCAAGCATTTTGATAACACAAATGGGAGGTCAAGCGTTATGGCGAATGATGTGTGATCAATTGTACAACAGAGCTGCACGGAGCAACTCTCTCACTATCATCTCCTTTCGATATTTTTGCGTTTGGGTGTGGATCTAGTTGTAGTAGTAGTAGTAGCTGCAATGCGCGTCGCGGGTGGTGTCACTGCTCTGCCTCGAAGCACCGTCGGTTCAAATGTACAATGAGCAACTTCCTCATCTTTGGCTGCTGTGCGCAAGGCTTGAAGTTTGTTCTCGTTTCGTTCCGACCACGCCTTCATCCGTTGGTACGCAGCATCAGGGGTGACACACCTTCCTGAAGCTGACGATGATGAGCCGCCATTCGCAGGGGCCACTACTCCATGGCGTGTCGCTCGGAGCTTGCGAAGGTTTTCTGCTTCTTGTGCCTCACTGATTTCCTTTTCCTGTTGCAGGCGTCGACGATGCGCATCGTACCCAGCTTGCCTTTGATACAGCAGCTGAATGCGGTCAGCACCCTCCCCTCGCCTCTCTCGATCAATCTGATCGCTTCGCTTGTCCACCTCAGGTTGAAATGCGTTGGCCTTTTTTTCTTCCACCATCGTCGTCCCGGTTCGGGGAGTGGTTGCTAAACGCTCGAAGGTGTCAACACCTTGAGGCCTCGTAAGATTTGCGAGAAGGACACTGTACGCGCCAATATGAGGACGCCCGGTGTTCTGCTCCTGTTCCGTTTCTTCTCGTTGCATTTGCATCATCTCGCTGCTTTCGTGACGCGATTGGTTGGCAAGGTACGTGAATACATCCATTCCTCTTCTCCTTTGTGTAGCAGCTGGACTTTTGACGCTGCCCGCAGACAATTTCGGACGGTAGAGAAGGTTGCCGTTTTGGTCGATCATTCCCAAAATTTCATCCTGCCGCGCCCGCTCTTCAGCGATGCGCCTTCGCTCCTCGGCATCACCAAACAACCTATCTGCAGCTTCTGATTCTGCAACCTCACGGTCTCTCAAGGTGTCGGCCTTCCTGGGTGTCGTCGATTTTGATGTACTTGCCCTTTTCTTCTCAAGTAGCTCCAGCTCTTTTCGCCTCGCCTCGTTGCGAGCGTAAACCTCATCATGATGACGAAGGAGTCGATCCTCTACAGGCAACACAAGCCTCATCGGATCGTTGTAGGTGCTGCACCTTTGCGCCAATCGACGTGAGCCCTCATCGATGGTGGGCTGCCCACTATTTGCTTCCCGCTCTTGTGCGTCTCTTTCGTCACGCTTCGTCTCTTGACGTCGGAGTCGCTCACGCTGCCAGTCCAGTTGAGAAGCGATACCTCTTGTAGGAAGCTCGCTTGATCGCTTGTTGATCTTTGGTGTGCCAAAGCGACTGTCCTCTACAAGCGACGGAGCGGGTGCCGCAGTACTCTCAGGCGCATTCTGATAAAGTCGCGTGTGAAGATCGAGCGAGGTGTTGTTGTGGCGCTTCTGTGCAAGTGCGGCACTCTTTGGATTCACCTTGGGAGCACCAGTGAAGTGCTCCTCATTCGTCGACCGCTTCTCTTGTCTCATCACGAACATCTTCGCATCATGTGCTCGCTGGTAGTCTAATAGTCGTGTCTCCACAGCTGTTGGAGGTGTCACTGCTTCCTTCGACTGACGACTGTGATGATTAACTCGCACATTCATGGAGTAACGGTCGGCACCATGTGTGGTTGTTGTTGCTAGTGGGCCGCAGTACGATGCGAGCACCTCTGGGTCATCCCACAACTTGGAACGCTCAGCAAGCACAACAGTATCTCGGTGATACATCAATTATAGAAATGCCTTCGGCAAACACAAAAAAGGGAGCGGAGGAATTAATTGCGAAGGATGTTTTCGAACGTATCAAAAAGTCATCTCAGGAGTAATGTCCTCCATTGACGTCGATTGCAATTTGCTCATACACACAAACAAAGAGTACCGCAGAAAAAAAAGTTCGAAATAACGCTGTGTGGCTGTGATGCACACTACTAATTCCACTTGGACAAGGCACGATTGCGCAGCTCACCGGTTGTGGGGGAAGGATGTCCATGCGCCCACTGCATCTGATCCCCACCAGATGACTGAGGCGACACAGCGCGCATGTCCTGAAACACTGGTGGGGGCTGTTGCAGTGGTGGGGGTTGATGCTGATGGAACCCAAACGGTGGCGGGGCTCCAGATGATGTTGTTTGTGGGAGCTGCTCATGGTGCTGTTGTTGCTGCTGGCTCGCTTGGAGGTTAGGTGCACCACCAACGAATCCCATGTAAGGTGGTTGCTGCTTTGGAGGGGGTGGGGGAGGATTCTCCCGGCGAGGAGGTTCTCGCTTGAGTTCAACTGCCGTGAAGTTATCTTTCGGTGCCTTGGTGCCTCCGCGCTTTCTGCGGCAGCAGCAACAAAATGTGATCAACACGAACACGCAGACGACCGCAGCAGCGCCTCCCATAAAAATAGGATCAGTGACACTCATCGTCATGGTGTACGCACCTGCTGCTTCATCTTGTCCCTCACCCCATTGCTGATGCTTCCGTGCCTCGTGCGACTCACGCCGCTCACGCTCTTCATCTTGGCGCCTCCTGGTCATCATGATCTCGTTCTCGATGCGGGCTTTCTCGTTCTCTTGCTCACGGCGAAGACGCTCCTCCTCCCACTGACGTTCCTGTTCGGCGCGCTGCTCAATATCTTGGGCGTGGGACAGCCTATCCAACTCATGACGATTTTGAATCTTCAGCTGGTCGAGCACTAAGGTCGACTTCTCCCTCCACTCTGCCTCTTTCGCCTCGAGGGCGAGGAGCCGGCGTTCAAGGGCGTCAAGTCGATCCACTGCATCCTTCCCCAACGGCAGCGTATTGAGATCAAACGTCTCACCACCTTGTGACACAACCTCTGCGAGTTTACGTAGAGTGGATTCTAAATGGTCAAGGCGCTGACGAATGCGTTGAGCTTTTTGTTCGGATTGTTTATCAGGGGGTGAAAACAGATGATTGAGGTTGGGAGTGGGGAGGTTTGGCTTCGTTTGAGGTTTATGAGCGTGGATGGAGTGCCTGCGAAGGCGGCCGACTGGATTCATGGCTTCCTGTTGTGGTGCATCGTTGTATGCTGAAGGCTCAGGGACTTCCGTTTTCTTGTTGTATTTGAGATCAATACGTTTTCGCGGAGATGGGATTTCCTCCACCTTCACTTCGATTGTTTCAGGCTCAGCCACGGTGGTGACCTCGGTCGTTGGTTGATTGGAGTTGACTGATGTTGCCTCTTCGACGTGAGCGGTGGAGGGTACTACTTCGATCTCGCTGTTTTGGGGCTTCACTTCGGCCTCGCTTTCAACTACAGCCTCCGCGTCTGCTGCTACTTCAGCCTCGTTATGTGGGAGATGTTCGTCAGCGACACCACTCTCATCAGAATCATGTTCTTCGGCATCTTGTTGGTCACTGCCATCACTTTCGTCATGTTCATCATGCTCCAATTCATCGATGGAATTGCCGTCAGCTTGTTCTGCTTCCACGCCAGCAGCGTCACCCTCAGAGCTGTCCGAAACAACGCCCGCATCATGTTGAATCATTTCTACTTCAACTGCAGCGGCGTTGGGATGCAGCGGCAGCGCCTCGACGGTATGATCATTCCGCAGACGTTCGTTCGGCTTCCCCAGGTCACGATCAACCGTGCCTTCATGATGTGCTTTGCGCTCAGTGTCTGCTTCGTCACCTACATCATTGCCGTGCTCAGAGTCGTCGCCAGCGCTTGCTTCAGCCACGCCGTGCTCTGTATCGTTGTCAGTGCTCGAATCAACTTCGTGTTTGGCGTCATCCACAACTTCAGGATGCTCGGCGTCAGCCTCAACCTCACCATTATCGTGATCAGCGCTAGTCTCTCCGTCTGTGTACTCCGTGAGGAGATCAGTGGCGTCGTGCTCAGCGTCAGCGTCAGCGTGCTCAGCGTCGTGCTCGGCGTCAGCGTCAGCGTCGTGCTCAGCGTCAGCCTGTTCAGCGTCAGCATGCTCGGTGTCAGCATGTTCGGCGTCAGCGTGCTCAGCGTCGTGCTCAGCGTCAGCGTGCTGGGCGTCAGCGTGCTCGGCGTCAGCCTGCTCAGCGTCAGCATGCTCGGCGTCAGCGTGCTCAGCGTCAGCGTGCTCGGCGTTAGCGTGCTCGGCGTCAGCGTGCTCGGCGTCAGCGTCAGCGTCGTGCTCAGCGTCAGCCTGTTCAGCGTCAGCATGCTCGGTGTCAGCATGTTCGGCGTCAGCGTGCTCAGCGTCGTGCTCAGCGTCAGCATGCTCGGTGTCAGCATGCTCAGCGTCAGCGTACTCAGCGTCAGCATGCTCGGCGTCAGCGTGCTCGGCGTTAGCGTGCTCGGCGTCAGCATGCTCAGCGTCAGCGTGCTCAGCGTCGTGCTCATCAACGACGTCATGGTGTTCAGCATCGAGGTTAGCGTCGTGCTCACCAGCAGCCTGAGCGTTGTGCTCGGCCGCAGCGTCATGATGTCTGTCGTCGTGTTCAACATCTATGTCGGTGGGCGCGCCATCGTCGACATCAGCGACATCAGATACATTCTCCGTCGTGTTATCGTTGTCAATTTCGGGGTCTTCGGCGTCGGGTTCATCAACCTCAGAGAGACTGTTGTCGTCATCGGTGGCATTATCCTGTTCCTCCTCCTCCGGCTCACCCACCTCCCCAGCATCGACATCATTAGCCTGAGTGGCGTCATCGTCACCACCGGATACTTCCGAGGAGTTGACAGCAGGTAGGTCACCTTCGGGCTCAGATTCTTCATCTCCCTTCAGACGTTCTTGGGATCGCTCCACGCCCTCATCAGCCACCTCGGTGGCACCACCTTGAGCGCCATGATGGATTTCTCTTGGGGCATCAACCCTCGGACGCGCCAACGGCCTCCACCGGCGAGAGTTAGGAACTGCCGAGACAAGGGTGGGCGCCATTGAGACAAGAATCAGCAGTAGCAATACTAAGAATTCCGTCGAAGTGCTTCTGGTAGCCATCGCTGTGTGGTGGGCACTTCGCGCAGTCGCGTATTTTGGTGTGTCGCTCGATTAGATTGCTCTCTCATAATTCCAACAAATGAACGTGAAGAGTGACAGAATAGTTTTCTATGCTGAAGTGAATCACAATCCAGCAAACCCAAATGGCATGTGGTTTCACACTCTAGAATAACAACACTGCACAAACACAAAAAAAGCGTGTTGACTCTTCAATGAAGCCATTCTCGCGCAGAACAGTTGCTACGGACTGAAAATTAAGAAACAACATTCTTCCGATAGCAATTGCAAGGTAATTGCGCTCTCACACATGAAGAAAAAAGAAAAAAAATCAAGTTACGTTTTCCCTGATATACGTTGAGCAATTGTCATAGACAGGTTTCAAAATCCGTCCTCATTCAGCATTCCGTACCTTTGTAAAAGTTTATTGCGTATCAAACTTGGGACACTTGTACTGAATGGTGGTGGGATAGTGAATCGGGCGGGGCTGCGAAACTATCTTTACTCCTTTAGGAAGGTCATCGATGGACACATCAGGGCGTCGGTACAAGCAATTATACTCTCGCACTTTCGGGGCATTGTCCCAGCAGTATTCTAATCGGTGCGGCATGGAGGCTTCAAAGCATTGCTTTTGTTGATGACAAGATGGAGCACCTTGCACTAGGAATAATAAATGACCAGGATCGAGATCTTGGCATTCTAGCACAACAAACTTAGCGCGACTACCAGCAGAACCTATCGTCGATGCCACAACGATGTCAAATCCTTGAGCATCAATCATCAACAGATCGATCGAAATTTGGGGAGGGATCTTGCTGAGGACTGTTCTCAGGGGAAATGAGGGGACGTTGATTTGCTGATCGATAGAGGCACAATACTCCAACGTTCGCAATTGAATCACACCACTTTTCCTTGGTGCACGCTTCCCCTCTTTCTTTGCAAAATGTCGGGCACGATCGTTCATGCTCAGCAACGAGGAACAACCCTTGTGTGCCGAAACAAACATTGGCACAAAGCCTTCACTCGGAGTGATGGCTGCAGGGAAGGTCACTAGGCGTTGTTTCGTTGGAAACTTTTTCAGCATGTCTGTGAAGACTCCTGGTTGGGGCTCAAAGCCGATGAGCGCAGCATTCGGGTGCAGTCGGAGGAGCGGCCCGAGTTCAGGTTCGTCATTTGTCCCTACTTCGATAAATACCTTGTCAACGCCTGGTGGGAACACAATAAACCCTTCGGCGTCCATCGCAGCTGATCCATACCATTCCACTGGGGTGGTGCTCAGGTTACGAACTACCTCAAAATGGGTTCCATTCAAACGGTACGGCGGCACAGTAATCTTTCCTTCGATAGTAGCAATCTCTGGGGCACCAGCAGGCACTTCAATTGTGGATGATTCTCCAACCTCATCGCTGCTGTGCCGGGTAGGTGTTGATGCATCTGAGGGCACGCTCGGCAACGCCAGCATCAGTAAAACCGCGGCAATGCACAGGACAATGAATCCGACAATAAAGCGCTTCCCGTTGCTAGCTACTACCAATTTTGACGTTCGCATCCGCGTTGTTATGTTTCTTTAATGACTGACAGAAAGCATTCAAAAGAGATAGATATTTATTTCGTGTGATATTTTATTTCGTGTGTTGTGAAGTGCACGGCTACAAAGTTGTTTCTCATGATAAAAATACACACTACTTTTCAAACTTAAATCTCACGCTGAGTGAAGCAGTATTCCTTGACGTAAGGATGGTCGTCGCAGTCAGCACTGCATGTGTAGCACAGCACCGTCCCAAAGTGCAGTGTGTGTTGATCTTCAGGCAGCCCCTTGGTCAAGAAGAAGATAGCCGGGGAAACAAGCTCACACTCAAATACTCGAGCAGCGCCGCAGCCGTCGCATGGTGGTATTGGTTGAGGAGGTAGGTCGTCCGCTCTGCAAAATAGAGGAGTGCCAGAGTGGCTCCAACGAATACACTGCGAAGGGTATCGACGAATCTTTTCCATGTACCTTCTTGTGCAACGCTCCTCCACAGACTCATCATCCGCCTCCATGCTGTCTCTGTCCACCACACCCTCACCACAATCGCGCTCGGCGTCCATCAACTGGTCTTCCGCAGTGGAGGCTCCACCACGCACGCCTCGTGGTCTTGTGCGGGACGTCTCCTGGGGTTCTTCAAACACATCCAACGCCAAAGGTGGTAGTGCTATCTTCTTTGAAATGTTTGGCACCACGGTGCCAGGAGCGGCAAGTGTGACAACAGGTCGAGACTTGACGACAGTCGGCGGCGCTGATACAGCGTGTACCTCCACCGCTTTTGTTTCAAGCTCCAGGGGGACGGGGGCGGGGGAGGGAGCTGATGATGAAGCCTCTGCCTCGGCGTCCTCATCCCCCCAATCGTCTGTTTCTTCGAAAAGTTGTTCTTTGTCGTTTGCAGCTGCTGGCGTCGCTGCAGCAGGCTGTTGTTGATTGGACGTCGACGGAATTGAACTTTCTGGCATCAAGTCCCAATTGAACGCAGTGGATCGGTACATAAACAAATGAGAGGAGTCTTTGGTGCTGCATCGATCACACTGCACGATGTACAGAACCCGCTCCAACCCCTGCCGCTCAAGTGGTGCATAGAACTGGCACAGCAACCTGGATGCATTACACTTGCCACAAAGAGTACACTTCATGACAGGACACTGTGCATCGCGCTCAATGCTGCGCAACAACGACGGGACGCCGCCTAGCTTACTGAAGAACGCGTCTTCTTGCTCTGCGTCTGTCACAACATGCTTCGACAGCGGCAGTCCAATCCACCACGACTGCGACAGCTGGGCGGATTCGTAGTCATCGTCATCGAGGTGAAGGGACATTTACGCGAAAACTATGAAGGGGTTTAAACGACTTTTTTGTATCCCCTCTCGTGTCCTCTGTGTTTTGTTTGTCTAGGAGATCAACAACAATGTTGATGATTTGCACCAAGGAAGGAAATCTAATGAACCAGTCTAACAACCATGATTATTGACAGTGAGTCTCTGTGGTGATGCACTGACTTGCTGCCCGGTAAATGTGGTGCAGCCGTTTTCTTTGGTGCTGCATAGCGACGCACTCCTAAACCTCTCACATGTATGCAACATGAATATCGTCTTCCATGTTCTTTAGAACATGGCTGTCAATGAGCCCGACTGCCATTCAGCGCCGTACGCAGCATCCAAAAAGAAAGTGGTGTTGGAAGGGCATGAAATGTCGACGCCCTGTACTTGGCATGCAACAAGGGGCAGAGTTTGGTTCGCTGCAACAACACCATCGACGCTGCTCAGGAACAGAGAACCCTTGGTAGAGACAAACTCGTGAATTTCTGCGCACACACGGCTAGTGCACAGGCGCCACCGCCGCGGACCGCGAAGGTCAGAGCCCGCTTGCATTGAGTTTGAGTAAGTAAAGCAAGACGCCGCTAACACATCGATGGACTGCTGCAACACATCGCTGCTCACAGATGAGTCCTGCAGGACTGCCACATCAAGCTCACCGTCCCACATCACAAATCGGCCTAACCGTGCTGAGCCCAACAGAGTCCCGTTGGTGATCCAGTGGTCCAACTGTTCGTTCGTCATCACATTCTTTGTGCAGACAAGGGCATCATAGAGCGCTTGCTCTCGATCATAGTAAATGTGGGTGCAGTATAAAATGGCAACGGCGCATGCAACGCCAACGACCGCAATCACAATCATCTTCGTTAGCGCAAGCTTCAGTTCATGCTTCAAATTAAACTTCGCCTTGGGTGAATAGTTTGGCATGTTTTGATACTTTGAACGCACTTTGCTGTATCAATAGGAAAACAACTCAAGAAATTAGGACACTCCGTTGCACAACATGAGAAGAGGGATTTATTTCTCGTTGAGGAACAGTGCAACACTTCTTTCTTTCGCTGCTTTCTAATTTTTCTTCCGCACTCACTGAAGCCAGCGTGAAATAACGCTGATGGCCTCAACAGCAGGCTGCACACCGCCCGTGTCGTTGGAGGACGCTAGCTGCTGCTTGCTTGTCTTTGTTGTACCCTCCAAAGACCGAAGGAACATCTTCACATCCTTGATGTGTGTTGGATCGCCTGCACTGCCTGCAGCACGAAGGAGCTTCTGAATGACAAATTGTGAAATACGCACCAAGTCCAGAAGCGGAACTCGCGCTCCTAGAAGGTTTAAGAGTGGCCTCACCGCCCCTCTGCCGCTGCTCTCATTTGGGTTGGCCCACACTGACATAATCGCGAGGATCATGTTCGCCAGTGCCCACCAAGCATTCTCAGCACTATGAAGTCTTCTGAGGGCAGTTTCGAAAAACAGATTCATTTGTGGGAGAGCCGCCATTGCCGCCATTCGCTCGTCGTTACCGACTTTGGACCGCTCGATAACTCTAATTGCCTCGGAGTTGAAAAGTGCCAGCGAAGACTCCGCAAAGTTGAACCGATTCAGCACCACAAACATTGCGTCGTTTGGATCAAGGACTTCATGAAGCAGTTCTTGGACGGCGAACAGATGCACCTCACCCGCAGCAGACAAGTTGTCCTCGGTGTTGGATAGCAAGGCCATCACTTGCACACGATTGTGATCCAGGTGGTCTTCGTCAGTCTTACTGCGCAACACTGCAGCTGCAGTCGTTGTCAGCGTGAGGAGGCGACGTGTCCAGTGCACAAAGTGGCGTGCGTGGTTGGTTGCCGTTCCACTTGCGCCACGAGGACCACCGTTGCGACCCACATCTCCATCGTAAACCGTTGTAGCGGTCTCAAGTCGCTGCAGCTGCTGCTGATCGAGTGGCACGTCTGACGCACCAGTGTTGGATTGCTGATCGGAAGGAGGCATGGCATTGAAGCTCCCCCCACCGTTAATGAAATCCACGGAGAGCCCTTGAGAGGCCAAAGGTGTGGCGTACGACGAGATGGATGTCTTTCTTATGGCCACCATGTGGTCCGTGGCAACATTGTGGCGACCTTCATCAACATCCAGCAGCTTATCAAGCTTCATTCTCATCTCATCCGCAAATGATTTCTTTTGTGGCAGAGGCGGCGGCGGTGGGGTTGACCCTACAGATGTAATCGAGCTATTGTTCTGAAATTGAGTGGACGATGATGATGTAGTCACACGATGGGATGATCCATCTTGATGCTCGGATGTTTGAATCAGTGCACGAAGTGTTCTCCACTGTGTCTGACTGACGCTGCTCATGGTGATCATAGATTGGAGGAGGAAGTGGGCGTAGTGCTGCACCCTTCGGCCTCCCATCCCGCGCACCACAATTCCATTCCAAACGGATTCACAAACTTTCATTGCGACAGCATCGTCTGGAATAGCGGCCACGATCGAAAAAGCACTTCGAAGGAGGCTCATGATACCGAAGCTTGTGGAGAGAGACCCTTTGCAGCACACATCTAAGTCGCGGAATAGCCGCTGTGTGAACAACGGAGCAATTCGGCTCATCTCTTTCCTCGTCGAAGTGCCACTCATGACGATGACCGTGCTGAGTGCAGACTGGTGAGCGACAACATCCATGCAGAGCAGCTTCTCCATGATAAAGCTGACATCGACAGCACCGGGAAGTAGCTCATTCCCTCGTACAAACAAGCTTGATATAACATTGGCACACGACACCACTGAAAACGTGTCGGTAAACTCTAAGCTACTTGAGGACTCGGGGAAAAGACCGACTCGAAAGTTCAACACGTTACTCTTGCTATCCACCGATGCCAGTGTGTTTGAGCAGTACTTGCGGTACCAACCGTAGACATGGTGCAGAATTGTGGCAGCGATGGTGCCCTCCAATGCGGGACTATGCTTCAATAGCGACGCATTACCAGCGGAAAGTGTGCTGAGGGAGAAAAAGACATCCGTCAGTGCTTCCACTGGCATTTGTTGAATGCTCTCAAACACGTTGCTGACCACGTGAGTGTACATGTGGAGGATTGAGGTAAAGACTTTCTCTGCCGCAGCCTTCGACAACGTTTGCCGTCCACAAACAGGCAGCAGTTGACCTCTGGTGTGCAAGTTCCAGTTGCGCTCGCTGGTGGGAGCAGGCATGCGCGCAAAGAATGGAAACATGAACTCGTCGGCTTTTTGACGAATGCGCACAGCACTTTCTAGAGACATCGCTGCGAGGGGATAGTCGACGTAAAGATACAACGCGTCGGCCAGAGACATGTGAGGCTTCGGTTTTGTGTGGCGCTCTTCGCTGATCACGGTGTGCAGAAGCAGACTGGTAATGAGCCAGAAGACCATACGCTGTTCATCTGAGTCCAGGTCACTTCGGGGAGATCCAAACGAGAGAAGCAGAGGAGTGTAACGCGCATGTACCTCCTGCACAAGGTGCTGGCTCATGCCAACAGTTTGACTCATCTTTGTCAAGAACCGGATGGCGGCAAGCTCAGTGGAGCGGCACAGTTCCTCTTTGCAGATCACGTTCCAAATGCTAACGGGGCAGCACTTCACCACCATCCACAGGATCGATTCTTGAATGCCCGCACTCAATGCAGCAGACCGCAAGAAGATTGATACGGTGTACTGGGCAATCGACGACATGGAGCTGCCGTCCGATCCTTCTGGAAGCTCTAGCACCTGTGAAAGGACGCGTCGCACTTGCTCTCCTATCGAACCATGATCGTCTGCATTTGTAATTGGCGTCGTTGCATCAAGCGCGTTCTGCCAGAATAGCTCCCTGTCCGGGGCAATAAGGACGAGCAGGAACATCACGCTGTATCTTAGCGACAGCGTTTTTTCATCCTCGACATTTGAGCGACCTAGTAACGTGATGCAAACACGCAACATCACATGAACCTGCTCAGTGGGAACATCGACTGCAGTGATTTGGCAACGGATGAACGCATTGACGAAGCCAACAATGAGGGTTGGGTTGGGAATGTCGGCGTCCGATGCTGCGAATCTACTCGAAAGGTCGAGAGCACCGAGGAACGACTTAAAAAGGTTTGTGGTGGCGTCGGCTCCCTCCATACACCAAACGGCCTCCCCGAGGTATTGGAAGAACCGAGACACGGAACGGGAGTCGTGAGAGCCGCTGCTTTGAAACACGTGACTTGGCGCAAGTTCCTTCATGGCGAGCGCTCGCTTTGGCAGCCCAGCCATAAGTGTGAGCATTGCCGATTCGGCGGATTCTGCGGTGGTGCCAGACGAAGTGTCTTCAGCTGGTGGGATGCATTCCTCGTTACTGTCTTCTGGTGCAAGATGATTCTCCAGCCACACACAAAACCACACCTCAGGGGTGAGGGACTCGTGGTGGTCGACATCAGCTGCTGTCGCTGGCACCAACCCATCACGAACCGCTCCGAGATGGATGGGAAAGGGGGCCAGCTCCAAGAAGCACTCAGCGAGAATTCGTGACGTGCTGAGGGCCGAGCCGCGCTTGGTGTCGGTCAACACAGAACGGAATGCGCGAACGCACTTTGCGGTTGCTTCAAAATCACCGTCAAGTGGCTTCGTTGCATCATTCTCGATCATTGCAGTAGGGTCATCAAGTGCATCATCGTCAAGCGCTCCTGTATCATCCTCTCCCAATCGGCTGTTGGCAGAGATGTCATTTTGAACGAATACCATCGGAATATTCGGATACTCAGCAACACATTCCATCCAAAACGACGTAGCTGAGAGGGCTTCCTCAGGAACCGCAATTTGCTGTTCTACAAGGTATCGAAGCAACGAAGAGGAGGCAGTCCCGTCGTTGTCGCTCTCAGGGTTGTACCACCACCGCCATAGTGGACAGTTGGCCTCCGGTTGCTCCCATTCCCAGTTTACCAAATCAAGAAGAGTCTCCGCGTTGGAACCTACCGTCAACTGCTCTGGTCGCACTGCAGGGAAAGGTGGCACGACTGCATCACGGGCGATAGCAAAGGTAGCGCCATCACGGCGCAGTAAGTGCTCCCACCAAACAATGCATTCCGATGCGATAAATGCTTTAAGGTCGTCGTCGCTCTGCTGCGCGTCAAGATTTACTTGAGTCGCGCTACTGCTTTCATCCAGCAACTCGTAGATCAAACTTGGCAAGTATTTGTGAGGATGAACGACAGCGATCACATAGCGCATGCATAACGCTTCTGTTGGTGAGACACCAGATGCCATGCCTGTCAAGTACTTATCGCACAACTCGTCAATGATGTCGTGGGAAAGTGGCAATGTTGGAGTTACTTCCTCGTGAAGTTCGTTGCGCTGCGGAAGGGTGTTGCGGAGCCGGTACGAAAGCTCCTCAGCAAAAAACTTCTGCATCACAAATTGATCGCGCAGCGACATCCCCCTTCTATCAGCAGGTGACAGGGCGCCAAGTGTTTGCAGCAGCGTAGTCAGCTGCATCGTGGTACAATCAACGAGCGAGAGAAGAGGGTTGCCCATGGTGATAGCATCGCGGCATTGGTGAATGCATTCGAGTGCCTCAAGAGAGAATTGAGGATGTGCTGCAGATCCAACATTTAGCTTTGCGCATCCCTCATTGATCAACGACAAACAATCGCCGAAGATAAAACAATCGCCATTTGCCTCCTGAGTCATCTTCACTACGGCGGCAACACGCTCCCTCAGCGTCTCAATACTCAGGACATCCTTAATGGCGTCCACGTGCGGTGATTGGTGAAGGCACACAAGCGTCCTCAACACTGCGGCGGCGACTGTCGAGCCCACAACTGAGTTGTAGTATGCGACATCAGAAGCAATGTCAGACATACGACGGAAGAGAGAAAGGGTTTCATCAATGGTGCGATAGCAAGCGGTGTCTTTGGCGGCAACATCAACTGAAATGAACAGCCGCATGAGGCGGAAAAGGGATGGGCCGACATGGCACAAGTCGAATGCGAGAGATCGATTTAAGATCGAGACACTGGAGGAGACGTACTTTGTGCGTTGGAGTCCAGGCACGGAGTCGGACAGCACAGTGACTCCGAATTCGTCGGAGTCCACGTCCCAACCCGCACCGCCACCCTCAAAAAACATCACGACAAAGAATTGATGGCATGCTTGCAGAGCACAAATGGGATGAGATGACGCCAAGATGTCCAAGCACACAAGCAAGAAGCGGTACTGATGTCGCATATGAGCAATGAATACAGGCGACCGATGGCCCCATCGACTTAGCGAGAGTAACAGGCGGATGCAGACGTTGGTCAACTTGTAGAACGATGACTCCTCGGGTCGGTCGGCACTTGACAGTGCGCTCTGGCTCGCTTGATGAATCAGCGCCTCAAGGCTTCGATGCAACACACTATGACTTAGGTACAGACTTTGCTCCTGGTGTAGTTTCGGTACGTTAAGTGGATCCATGGCACCGCAACAGCGATGAAGAATGTTCCACACCAAGTTGAACGATGACTTGTGCAAGTAGATGTCAAAGCAGTCGGTCGGGCTGCAGCCATCGGCGCAAACAGAAGCAGCTTCTAGGACGTTGGTGACGACATCAATGGGAAGCGTGACGACAGAGCTCACAAAGTCCATCAGGGAACGAAACATGCTCACCATAACTGAGGGCATGACTGGTGTCGTCACTTGTCGCCGCCTGTCGCCTGCCAAGGTGTCAAACTTATCTCTCGTGCCAACTGTGGTGGCGCATAAAGTTCCAGGGGTAGCAGCGATGATGGGACGTTGTTCAGTAGTAGCAGACGAGGGTGGTAATGCAACCAGTGCCTCGTTCCACTCAGCAGCGGAAAGGATCCTATTCCGGAGGTGCTTCGTAGTGAGAGTAATCGCCTCGCAACACGTCTGGATGGCGAAAATTGAATGTTTGTCGCCTCCACTGCAAACCGATGCATTCGCGAGGGAGTAAGACAAGTACGCCAAGATGACACTGACGTTCCTGACAAAGCGGTTGACATCATGTTGTGAAGCTGAACCTCCTCCATCTACCGAGTTTGCCTTCACATTCGCCACAATTGTGGCACTGTAGGCATTCTCCAAGAAATCAAGGCCTCGAGGTACCGTGTCAAACAGCTGCATTCTGTCGATAGTGGCTGCATCACAGAGCCGCAGAAGGACTTGAACAGATTTGCTGCGAACAGTCGAGTCACTGCTCTTCAAGCAGAACAAAATGTACGCAATGGCACCCGCAGAGAGGTACGCAACAGTGTGCTCCAGCAAGGTTAGCATTTGTTGCTGAACTACTGGAACGTTGTTGACAGTGTTGGAAAGATCAAGATGGGATCTGGTAAGGCTGTGGACCATTTTCGAGCCAAGTTGCGGTGCGATCCTCTGCACTCGGGGAAATGCAGCAGCGAAGAACCCCAAGATGCCTCGGATGGACACGTTGCACCGCTCCCCCATCATTGCGGTGTGGTGCAAGAGCGTGCTGCTAACGAGCTCAAGAATAGCGTCATTGTCTAAAATAGGAATCAACCGTTCCAGAGCACCATATGCTTCGCATCGCGTCATGGAGTCATTGTGCCGACAGTGTTGCGATATCACGTCAACGTCCTTCGCGGATGAGGACGGGGGAAGTGCACGGAGTAGCGAAAGGAGTGGACAAATAAGGACTTTTCTCGTGTTGACATCCTGCAGTAGCCGTAACGACTGTTGACGCATGGCAGCGTAGTTCACAGGGCTCCATGCTGGCTCTGCCTCAAGAAGCTTTGTCATGCTAGACACAAGAAGTGGAAGGAGTGTGGTCTCGGATGGTGATAAGGAGCTTGATGCCACCACTGTGTTTGTCCAGGAAGCGACAGATGTTTGAAACGCTATCACACTGGGTCCCAGTGATGCGGGCTGAGATGATGAGGGGCATGTGATCTGAAGGCGGCGCCCCTGCTCAATAGCGAGCAGCGTTGCTGCATCAAGAATAAGTGCTTTTCCCACAGCGTCCTCGCGTGATTCAATGGAGTCCAACAATTGTCGGAATGTGCCACATGTGCTGCTAAATGCTAAAAGGCACGCAACGTGTGTTGCAGCAGCTCTCCTTGCATCGAGTCGTGTCCAGGTAAAGACGGCGGAAATGCTCTTGTGAAACAACTCGAGGCATAGCTCTGCCTCGCCATGAACGCCAAGTGCTTGAACCACAGCAGTAAACGACTTGCCAAACGACCGATCAGCAACGAGTGCCTCCACATCGCATAGTGCAGAAGCCTCTCGAGCGAACACTCGAAATGCATTGCCGCGCTGTGGAATGCTAATACGATACGCAATCATTGAAAAATGGCGCAGAATCACGAGCTGAGCACGAGGTTCCTTCGCCGATTCGCGCAAGCGCTGCAAAAGGACGGTCCACAACGTTGAGAGCATTCGAGATGAATGCGAGGCGACCATTGTACCGAGCAGCTGGTCGGCTTTGTCATGCAGAGGAGTGCCAAGATGTTGGCAAACCTCACGAAGATTCTGATTCAAGATAGAAGGATCGTCAACCACTGTCTTGGCCAACGTCGTTAGCTGCTGAACAGGGTCAACAGGCTGTTGTGGTTTCTTGGACCCTCCAAACGGGCCAAATTGAAACATGAAAGTTTATTGTGTTCCTACTTGTGTTAAGAAATGTGGTAAGGCAAGTTCATTCAGTGCTCTCGAATGCTGCGTTGTATGTACACTACAATGCGATTTATTGTGTTCGTAGCGGGCAACCGAAGCTAGTGATTTTGCAGTGCGAACAAGTAAACATAGAAGCGTCGTGCAAGAGGCAGGAAAGTTGTGTTCCAACGGAAAATGACGAAGTACGCAACCCCAACAACGCTGACTCACAGGGAGTAGAACTTCATCGCCCTTTGGACGTCGTCCATAAACGACTTATCAGAAGTTTGAGCCTTCGAGGCTGACTCACTCGGCCCTGCTGAGTACGCGAAGAAGAATCTCGTCATGATGTTTGGCTCTTCCGTCACTGTCCAGCACCACCCATGGTCTTTGATGCAGCCGTCATCAATAATTTCACACAAAGCAATGCACATCATGTTGTTCCCTAAGAACGATTCTCCATCAACAGCACCGCCTTTCGATGGCAGAGCACCTCCTCCTGCGGCAGAGTATCCAAAACTTGCGGATGCAAGTGGTGCAAAGTACACGCCGCTTCCGTGTGCGCTACCATTCACCTGGTTCGCCGTGCCTGACATGTTTTTCAACCCATTGCGCAGAATTCCGTGCCAATTCTCAGCACGGGAACCGTGAAATGCAAACTTCGTCCCATGCTTCGCCTTGCGCTCGCGGAATATTGCTTCTTTCTCTGGAGGCGCGGTGAGCAGGAGGAACTGATGAGGAGTGCCCATAGCAGAAATCTGGGCGGATGGATCCATTTGGATGAGATGCGAACGGTTCGACGCAATCACCCATTCCAGCAGTGGATACACGAGTGGCTCTTTCTGCTCGAGTTGCACTTTAAGATCATGGAGATCATTGCAGCGGACAACTTCCCTCGTGGTAGGGAAGTGCTGGAGCACTTCTTTGACTTTGTCGAAATTTGGCTTGGCAGGATCCAGGACGAGCACTCTCTTGTCTTTGGGGTGAGCCACCGAGGGGAACGGCAACAAAATGGCACTCGCACGAGATGACAGCGCTGCATTGCGAAAGATCGAAATGAGGAGGTCAACGACGCCAGCATCGGTCGCAACAGATTCTGCAGAGTCAGAACCTATGTGAAGCTCTTGAAATTGATACACGCACATTTCACGCGAGCAAACTGCTGGTCGAAGCATATTCGAAGCGAACACATGCGGCTGGTCACACAGAACACAGTACTTGGAAATGGATCCCGTGCGCTTTGATAGCAAATCTATCACGTGGCACATGAGGCCGCCTTTGGGGAGCATCGGGCACTGTTTGTTCGGGTCTGTGAGTGGATTGTAACGGGTGGACTCAGGGTCTGAGAATGCTTTCCCAGCTATGTTGGAGTCCAAGGCACCAACGGATGCGGCAGAGGCCACTTGCTGTGAAGAGATGACGGGTTCCAATGCTTTGGGGGATGTGATGTACTCAATTGCCTCGTCGAGATTCTTTGAGTTCATGGCTGCACGCCTTGCGTCGTCTGTTTTGAATCCCATCTCGCAAAGTGAAAGGAGAACAGCATTTTGAGCAGCGGTAGGCTTTTCGAAACTCACATCCGCTCGTGACCTCTTTTGAATGTCGTGAGCAGCGGGTTTGATGTTGGGGTTGGTTTCTGACGTCGGGAAGCCACGTGGCCAGTGCTGGCGAAGGTGGGCATTGAGGATCCTTGACATTTGTTGCCCAAAGGGAAAATGCTTTCCTCGTTGCTTCATTTCTACAGTTGGCGCATGTTTTCCGTCCAAGTAATGATTCGACACCTTGAACAGAACGTCTATTGGTGCCGCTGTACTCATGCCCCATGCTGATGCGACGCTCTCCGTCACAAGGTCGCGAACGTGCATCTGCCATTCAATGAACTGCATGCCACCTGCGTACCCACGAATAGTCACATGGAACACATCATGCCGTGCTCGCAGCTTGGTGAGGTCGGACTCAAGCTCACACGCCAACCCAGAAGAGTCTTGGCGAGCCATCAAGTCACCGTCATTCGTCTCAAGTGTCGTTTCCTGGCTGTGCATTCCCTCCTCATCGCTATCCTCTTCGTTGTTTGCTTGAGGGCGGAGGCCGCTAGCTCGAAGGTGAAGAAGCTCGCGAACCATTGCGACAATGTTGCCCGCACTCAGCTCTCCACTTATTCCAGGACCATAGTACTCTGCGGAGGCATTAGGGTACCGATCGGGAATGGTGACACTGTAGGACTCGTCCTCGTTGATGTCGAAGCAAAGCAACGGCTCGTCGTATTCGACGTTGGAGATTTCTGGGAATGCCTTGATGGCGTTGATGTCATCTTTGCTCACAGTAGGCATAGGTTTCAAAACAGCTAATTGTTTATCTGTACGTACCTGACGAGAAGAAAAAGTTGACGAAGAGCAACTACAATTACTACCCACAGTTTTCCTTGTCTTGTAGTTTGTGAAGCTGTTGCATCAAGATATCCGTTAAAGCAAAGTGGTCCCCACACGAAAAGGGGCGGGCATGCAGCTGTAGTTGTCACGGTAACACGGGAACACAATGAAAGAAACAAACACACACGCTTGCTAGATATCCTTCGAAACCTGGAACAAGTGCTCTTTGGCTGCACCGTCCTTGGAGTACACGAGTTTGACTCGGAGCATCAAGTTGCGTACCTTCGCTGCGTCAGTTGACTTCACGGAAAGTTTTTGCAGAATAGAGCCGCCCGCGCCTGCTTCATTGACAGCCAAAGGCTGCACCTCAACTGTGGAAGTGCGTGGTACCGCAACGTGAAATGCGACATTTCGAAGGCGTGATGCAGAAGATGCAACTCTGAGCACCGCATCCACATCGATGCCATTTGGGGAACGGAAGACCGCCGACATCACAACGCTGCAGTCCTCGCAGTCGAATACGTTGAATGACGATGATGCTGCAGGAGCAGCAGGAGCAGGAGCTGCTGCTAGTGGTGCGTTGCTCCGCACGGGAGCCGCTGCTGGTGCAAACGACAGAACGTCGGGTGTTGGCGCAGGTTGACCAGTGTTCGTGATGGGAGCGGCCTGAGCACTGCCGCCTCCACCAAAAAGATCAGTCACATCAAGTTTTCGCTCTGCTGCAGGCTGAGGTGCAACTGCTGGTAGAGGAGTGGACACCGGTGCCGGTAGGGGCGCAGGAGTCGTTGGGCTTGGGCCAAATAGATCGTCAGTGCTAAACGTCGGAGAGGCAGCTGCTGGCGCTTTTGGCGTTGGTTGCGCTGCGGGAGCAGGGCCACCAAAGAGATCATCGATGGTAGATCGGGAGACCTGCTGCGGCTGTGGGGGCACCGGCGCGGAAGACGAGGCTGGAGGATGAGTTGTCCCGGCGCTGGGGATGGAACCAACAGGTGGTGCGTCTGCGACCTCCTCGTCGCAACCGACGATCTCTGGCATCGTGCTGAAGCTAAACGTGGCGGCTTCCGCAAAACTCTCGAGCATTGTCGTGTACTCGCACGATCGTTGCTGCAGTTCGCAGTCTAAGTTGGAGGCGTACACATCAAATACGGACAACGCCAACGGCTTTGTGTCTGGGTACTTCGTGGCTAGCTTCATGAGTGCGGTAAGTCCGTACTGCTTCACGGTATTGAACACAGCATTCATGGTGATGCTTGAGAGGGTCGACGCGACGTCAGAAGATTTGGAATTGTTGCCAGCAATGAGGTGCTGAGGGAACTCACCAATGAGCCATACACCGGCAAGCAGAAGTGCCTGGCATGATTGCAACGTTCCATCCAAAGAAACGCTGACTTCATCCCAAAGTCCTCTGACTGCGGTTGCATGGATGTCGGCGTTTTGCTGAGTGACAAAAGCGATAAAGCTCACAGCAAAAGACGTCGGCACGTGATGGCGCGCAATCCTCAGCAGCCGCAATGAGAGCTCAGTCCTCCATTCTGGTGTGGGTGACTTTGTGTCAATCACGGAAGCAATCTTCTCTGCCACCTCAGACTGCACATCGGTGCTCGATGCTTGCAGGTACTGGATGAGATCTGGAAC
Organism: Bodo saltans; assembly: GCA_001460835.1. Taxonomy (NCBI): domain Eukaryota; phylum Euglenozoa; class Kinetoplastea; order Eubodonida; family Bodonidae; genus Bodo; species Bodo saltans. The sequence continues at coordinate 1,222 of CYKH01001904.1, read as the reverse complement.
GAGAATTCGTACACTACCTGAGTCGATAAGGGCCACAGTGAGGTCCAAAGCGCGGCGGCGGATCGATAAATCTGCGTCCTTCAGACAGTCGATAATTGTAGCCTGATGACGCTGCACAGCTGCAACATCAGACTCAAGCAGGCGCAGAAGCATCGCCAACGCGACAAAGCGGACGTTGTTGTCCTTAACGGACGTCAGGAAACGACCAATTGTGTTGATGCCCAGCACACGCAGTCCATCATCGGAAACAATAGCGTGGATAGTCTTGACGCACTCGTAGTGGACAGCACTGCCAACGTTGCGGGAAGCATCGGTATTCGTGGCCACTTGAGCGAGGACATCGTTCATTGCCTCTGAGGCAGCAGGGCTTCCGGTTCCAGTGATCCGTAGGAATTGTAGGAGCTTGATTTGCAGAAAAGGGTCGGACACGCCACCAATGTCCACATCGGTCACCTTCGATGACAGAACAAGCTGCTTGAGCACGCGGACAGCTGCAGTCACCAAGACGCGGAACTTTGGGAGCATCTCTTGACCTTGTTCAGTCACGAGGCACTCGTTGGCCAGGGTAAGGCTGCATAGGACTCGTTGGCCAGGGTAAGGCTGCATAGGAGTGCTCCATGATTACGTTCGTTAAACATGAGCTGAAGCTTCTCTAAGAAGATCTCAGCGTGGTCTGGTGCCTTTTTGACAATCCGCACTGCAGCCAAGCTCGCCTTCTTCTTCAGGTACAGGTTTGAAGAGTCAAGGAGCGTCTCCACCTCGTGCAGCACATCTCGCGCCATATCCTCCCCGGCAACGTTGGCGACCACATCCAATGCAATCGCTTGAACAAAGCTGTTGCTGTTGACAAGGTCTCGTTTGATATGGTTCTCTGCGAGGGTCAGCACTTCGTGCGTTTCATCTAACACCACAGCTAGGGTCAGGTATCCAATACGCTTAGCGCCATACTCAGCCTGCGCAATCAGTTTCACAACCTCCATTTGACCAAACTCGGTGGAATAGCCAAGCATGGTGATGTACAGCAGCTTCAGCATGTTGGCGCTGCGTGAATACTCACGCCCCTCCTTGAACGCTTGACGGATTGAGGCGCATTCTTTTTGAATCAACCCCCGCTCTTCGGCCGCTGTTTTGCAACCACGGACCGCACGAATAAGTTCTCGCAGGCGCCCGGTAGTCGACATTCAAGCTCTATTGTTATGCAATTCCAATAAAGTACAGAAAC
>CYKH01001903.1:0-10127 GCA_001460835.1 Bodo saltans | reverse complement strand
ATCTCTCGACAAGCGAAATGCGAAGATAGTCGTGTTTGCGCTGAAACGTATCGTAGAGAAGCTTCTTTGGTGGATGTGTAGTCGACGGCTGGCTGCTCTTGAGTGGTGTCGCTGCTGATCCGTGTTGCGCCACCGCATCAAACGGAGAAACGTCGTTGACATGAAAAGTAGCTCCAGAAGCCAGCGCTCGGGCAAGCCACGTGCGGTGCATTGTTTGAACCTTTCTGTGACGCACAGCTTTCTATTCTTGTTCCAAGCTCAAGCAAAGACAAGGTTAATCTGCGGGAAACAAATTTAACCATCAATAATGATACGATGCTTCTCGTTATTCCTTTTTTTGGTGGAGACACTCCGTCTCACTACCGCATGAACTCGTTTGCACTCCATCTCCTCTGGAATTCTGGTTCGACCCACTTTTGCCGGCGCAAGGAATGATCCACCCACGGGAGTGGACGAGGACTTTTGTCGATGTGAGGATGCACGGCCCCCTCGTATAACCACGCTTTCTCAAGTGGCGCAGTTCGCATCTTGAGCTTTCGCATAAAATTTTCATTCACCTCCTTGCGTAAGTAGTGCCACATGACCATACAAGGATCACGGTCGTACACTTCACTAAGACGGACTCGGTACTTACCACCAGGGTATGCCGTTTGCCACGTGATAGGAATGCGCAGCCAATCGTCGCCGACCATCACCATATCTTTGATATTGGTGACGATCACGTTATCGCCAGTGATAATACCAGGGGTGAAGTCAGGGCGATGCTGTCCGGTAATGTACTGCGCCACTACATTGGCAACACGTGGAATCTGTTCGCCCTTACCGTCAATCACCCACCATCTTTCGCCTTCACGAGCCAGCCACTGCTTGCTAAGATCATTGTAGAATGGAAGGCCATCGGGCGAATTCTTATGACGCCGCAAACAGCTCTTAAATGGCGCAAAGAGCAGTTGAGTTGATCGCATTGCTTCTTTCTCCTATCTGTCCTGATACCGCTGCAATAGGGAAATAAAAATACAAATCAAAGCATTAATAATTGAACAATTAGTGCACCGAGATTTGTTTGCAGGGAGTTGTTGTTTTTGTTTTTGTTTTTTTTTTGCTTCGGGAGGTGTTACCAGAGGTTGATCTTTCGTCGTCGTCAATGCAATCCTTTTTTTTTGTTTGAATCGTCACTTTCTTTTCGCACACACAGGTTTTCAAGAAACACCGTAGCAAAGGAGGGGGAAATTCTTCGACGGCTTGATGTCTTCGTAAGAGGCTGTTCAAAGGGGTCATCGCACATGTAGGAAGAGAAACACACTCGGCAGCCCACGACGCACCATTTTTCCTTCATTCGACGAAGGCTGGAAAAATGGGTATCTTCTGCTTGCACAAGCACTCCCCAGAAGCGAATTCTCGAATGATTTTGAACGCAGCACCCTAACGACGATAACTTTTGCGATATGATGTCAGACAGAATCTACCCGGAGGTCCGGAAGGGGAATATCAAATGTTTGCCCAAATCCGTTTCATTTCCTTCACCACGGTGTACCATCTTTTCTTTCATAAAAGCGATGCTTTCTGATTTTTTGTTTGTTTGTTGTGTTGTTTTTTTTTGTATTTGTTTTTTTGTCCCCGCCTTGACGCTGTGGTTTCTGTTCCTCCTCTCCGTTGCGTTGTTGTCGTTCACACACTCACACACCAGCACTATTCATTGATCATCCACTAAGCACCTCACTGCAGGAGAGAGGCAAAAGCGGCAACAATCTCGTCGTTCTGCTTCTTGAAGTAATCCAAGTTGGCGTCCTTTCCGTCAGCGGGGTCACGGAACTTCATCTCGGTGAGGCCAGTGTAGGCCTGAGGGATCTTCTCTCGGATGTAATTCCAAGTGATCTTCTGGTCACCGGCAGACTCGACCACAACACGCTGGGCCTCCTCGTAGAATGTGACAATGTTGCGCAGCATCCAGCAGGTCTTGTACAGAGGGCAGAACTTGTCGTAGGGGGTGAAGGCGTTCTGTTGCAGGAACTCCTCGCGGATAATCTTAGCCACTTCGAGGATGATCTTGTCGGACTCAGAAAGGGAGTCCTTACCGACAAGCTGCACAATTTCCTGAAGCTCCTCCTCGCGCTGAAGGATCTCAGCAACGACGGAGCGCAGGCGCATGTAGTCAGGGTCGAACGTGTTGAAGAAGGGCTCAAGGGCATTGAGGTACTTGGAGTACGAGATCAGCCAGTTGACAGAGGGGAAGTGCTTACGCTGGGCAAGGCGCTTCTCAAGACCCCAGAAGACCTGGACGATGGAGAGGGTCGCGGACGTGACAGGGTCGGAGAAGTCACCACCTGGAGGAGAGACGGCACCAACGATGGTGACGGAACCCTCACGCTTGGGGCCTCCAAGGCAAGTGACGCGACCAGCACGCTCGTAGAAGGAGGCCAGACGAGCACCGAGGTAGGCGGGATAACCACCATCAGCGGGCATCTCAGCAAGACGGCCGGAAATCTCACGAAGGGCCTCGGCCCAGCGGGAAGTGGAGTCAGCCATCATAGCGATGTGCTTACCCATATCACGGTAGTACTCCGCGAGAGTGATACCGGTGTAGATCGAGGCCTCACGGGCAGCGACGGGCATGTTGGAGGTGTTGGCCACCAGGCACGTGCGCTTCATGATAGACTCCTCGCGGCCGTTAACGAAGGTGGTCAGCTCAGGGAACTCCATGAGCACCTCAGCCATTTCATTACCACGCTCACCGCAACCGACGTAGATGACACAATCGGAATTGGAGAACTTGGAGAGGGCCTGACTAATGACGGTCTTTCCGCAACCGAAGGCGCCGGGGATAGAGCACGTACCACCCTGGACGGAGGGGAACAGGGCATCCAGCACACGCTGGCCCGTGAGGAGTGGGTTGTTACCAGACTCCTTCACTGCGACCGGGCGGGGAGTACGGACGGGCCATCGGTGCATGAGAGTGAGGGTCTTCTTCTTACCGTTGGGCTGCTCAATTTCAACAATCTCGTCCTCAATCGTGTAGTTACCGCTGGGGGTGACGCTCGTGACACGGCCCTTAATATTCGGGGGCACCAGCACGCTGTGGTCGTACATCAGAGAGTTCTCGACAACGGAACCAAGGATATCTCCTCCAGTGATCAAGTCACCAACACGGACTCGGGGCTTGAAGTCCCACTGCTTCTTACGGTTAAGGGACGTCACCTGGATACCCTTGGGGATGAACACATTCTCGACCATCTTGTAGATGGTGTCGAGGGGGCGCTGAATACCGTCGAAGATCTCGGACATGATGCCAGGGCCGAGCTCAAGGGACAGGGGCTTGCCAGTTCGGTACACTGGGTCACCGACAGTCAGACCACCGGTCTCCTCGTACACCTGAATCGTGGCGGTGTCACCTTCAAGACGAATGATCTCACCGACGAGGCGGAAGGGACCGACCTGGACAAGCTCGTACATGGCGCTTCCGCTCATGTTCTCTGCAATAACGACAGGGCCGGAGACGGCCTTGACGGAACCGATGTTCTTCTCACTCTCAAAGGGGTTCGACGACATCCTATTGTTAATTGGTTGCAGGTACGTTAAAGGCTGTTGGAGTAAACTACTCGACTCTCACCGTTAAGAACGATATCCACCGCTGGCTTTTTTTTTTGAAGACGAAGGACAAGAGAAAACAATTTACCACAGAAATGTCCTTGAGTACCATAGACTATGGATGTGTACCTTTCTTACAAAGCAGCATAATGTACAACCATAACATGCGCACACGGGGGACGACCACACGTGCGACAGACATTCCGCACTGAATGGCAATTGTCAGATCGAAAAAAAAAACGCACGATCACTGGGGTGCAATCACGCACGAGGAGTCATGTGGTGCAGCATACCACTTGGGGACTCCCGGCGTGTGGCTGCCATTCCACTCTGGTCTTGCGTGGTGGACTGCAACGTCGTGACTGGATCGATACCGTGAGGTCTGAAGAGTCGGAAGATATCGCGGCCTAGCATTGTACGACATTCTTTGCAGTTTCGTCTTGCGATGAGGTGAGACACCACCACCACAACCGACAGAAGCATTGCTGTGATTCTGTAGTGCTAACAGTTTACTTGGGATGTCGCTGTCAAACATGAAAGAGCCCATTCCAGATGTGACTTCAGTCAGCTCCCAGTCGACGCCGCTGCCACTCGATTGACGGAGAAGTCGGCTGGCCGATCGTTCAGGTACACCGTCCTTCTTCTTTTGATGTTGACTCTTGCGTTCGCTTTGCACAACGTCGAGCCAAAGCTTTTTCAGTGGCGCGGCTTGGACACTACGATGCATTCGAAGCTCCTCAGCGGACACAATCGCAAGCGCCGCGCTGTGAACATCTTTGGTCGACGGCGCAACAAATTTGCGTTGTCGAAGGTAGCAACGCCACCATCGCTGAATTAGAATTGCTTTTACATTCAGCAGCACGAGACCGGACACGCGAAGGGAGTGGTTCAGGATCCGGCTCCGCTTCAACTGCTCTCGCCACCAAGATTGAATTGACATGGCGGCTTTGACACGCGTTTGTTGGTGCACTGCACGTAAGCGAGCCGTTCGATCCGCTTCACTTCTGGGGGGATTGTACCCTAACGGAATCCACTTCTTTTTCTTGTGTGACCGAAGGGTGCCCGAGGATGCTAAGGATGTGAGGCTCGACCTGCGGCGTCCCATCGGAACCAATTTGGTGGTGGATCGACGATAGGTTCGAACTCTCGAAAGCATCCCCCTTCCCATACGCTGAAGAAGCAGCAGGCACCGACACGAGCAGGCGTCCATTGGATTCCGTTGGTGACGTGTAGCAAGGCGCCATTCCATTCGTCTGGCGCGCGTGATTCGGGCTGCTAGGAACATTCGCACTGCGCATTGAATGGTAATAGCCGCCGTTGACATTCGTTCCCGTGTCGAGCCTGTTTTTGAGGACGAGACGACCATATTATTTTCCACACCCGTCTTTTGGTGCATTTACGATGTTGATTTCTAGTATCATAGGCAACACCCGAGCGTGAGCAATCTTCACATGATAGGTAAACTACATTGTAAAATAATTGACGACGTTATTTTTGTTGTTGCGCACGTCTCTGCTCCTCTCGTTAGAACTTGTTCTTCACGTTAGAAAATTTTCTCATTTTTGTTTGTTGTTTGTTGTTTGTTGTTTGCAGTTTGTTGTTTGGGTTTTTGTTTGTTTCGTTTGTCGCATCCTGTCACAAGCACACATTTGAACATAGAGGAGTGAGATAAAAATAAAATGAGCCAATTGGGTCATGAAATTGCACTGCGTCTCTCCGTCACGGCGCTTTTTGGGGGGAATGAGAGTTGGGATGATGCACATCGCGGGGGTGGTGTGCGTTCCACACCCATTACTCCTCGAAATTCATCCTATTCGGCGAATGAATCTGATGCCTTGGTATCCTCTAATCGATCTTGATGGAGCCGTAAATCTTTCTAATAAAGAACCAAGCGGACAGGAATCCAACAGTTCCGGTCACAATCGCGAAGATCGTTGACACAGAGAACATGTAGCCCACGTATAGGATCAGCGATGTCGGCTGTCGGATGGTGAGGACCTTGATGAGGTAGTAGATGCTGTAGAGGAACAAATGAAGGCCGCTGCTCGCCGCAAGCAGGAAGCTGCGCCACCACCAGTTGTAATCTTCGTAGCACAGCTGGAGGTAGATCATGACAATCGCCACCTCAGCACACGTGATGAACAAGATGAAAAACACCACAGCAAGGAAGCCGAACATGTAGTACACGCGACCTTGCCAGAAGGACGACAGGATGTACACCAGCTCAATGAACGCCGCGCCGAAGGGAAGAGTGCCTGAGGCGAGGATCACCGTCCATCGCTCCAAATACCACTTGCCCTCAGGAATGATGCGAGGAATGAGGTTGATCTTGCAAGGGACGGTGATGGCCTCTTGCTTAAAGCCGATGGCAGCACCGACAATGACCAGCGGGAGAGAGCAGCAGAACCACAGTGTGAACAGCATGAGCAGTGTTGTGAAGGGCACAGCGCTGGAGGCGTGCTTCCCCCAATGGACGAAGTTCAACAGCAGGTAAACAGTCATCAGGAACCCAGGGACAATAAGACCCGTGGCAAAGGCGTTCCTCCAGGACTGGTGCTTGAACAGCTTCAGGAACTTTGATGACACGTAGCCAGCGAGTGAGCCGACCATCACAAACGAGAAGATGACTGCAGTCAGAAGCCCACCGCGGTAGGACGGTGATAAGAAGCCGAAGCATGCAATGATGAGGGTGATAGCCGCCATGCTCAAAAATTGAACGCCAGATCCAACCAAAGACGAGAGAAGCACTGGGGCACTGGGAGAGCGGAACACGTCACCGTGCACAAGCTTCCAGCCAGTCTCTTCTTGGGCCTCATCTTCGTTCTCGGGGTCATTGTAGCGGTTGAAGTCCTTGTGAAGGGTGCGCATCATGATCATCGCCACCATAAAGCTGAGGAACACAACAATGAGCAGGGAGTTGATGATCGACATCCAGTGAATGCGCTTATCGTTCTCCCCACCGCGTAGGTAGATGTCCCACCGAGTTGCCCATGCAACATCAGGCTCCTCGAGCCAAGATACACTGTAGGTGTAGGACACCTCCGTGGCATCGGTGGACAGGTGCTCAAAGTCTTCAGGAGCAAAGGGCTTGGACTCAAGGCAAGCGTCCTCACGGCCTTGGTAATTCACGGAATGGGCACTGACGTAGAAGCCGACAATACGGTACGTCTCCTCGTTGGCGTCGTCGTGAATATCAGGCTCATTGAACATGATGGTGAAGTGCAAGTGGTTGTTGATCAACGTCTTCTTGTGGGGGCTAAGCTTGGCGGGGACACCGAGGGGGTATCCGAGGAGCACCTTAGGGTGGCGAGGGCCAGCGTTGGTCAGCTGGGCAACGGGGAGGCTGTCAAGGACCATGTTGCCTCGGTACTGTTGCTCGATGCGCTTGGTAAGGGTCTCCATCTCTTTGGTGTTGAGACCAAGGGGATTGCACACCTTACGGCACGTCACGTTCTTCAACACACCAACAAAGTACTCAGAGGGCTCGATTTGATCACCCCAGAGAACCTCGCCCAAGTTCTCGTGCTTGCGCTCCTTCTTGATACGCTCCTTGCTGGGTTGGCAAGTCTTCACGGAGTAGAAGGGGTAGGGGAGGACCCCTTGGTGGGACGTGAGTGAGTTGACACGGAATGCAAGCGTCTCTCCCATCGAGTATCCTGCTGGGGTCACAAAGGGAATGTAGAACGCGGAGTCCACAACAGAGGCGAGCAGCAGCATCGCTACTGCGGAAAGGGTAAGTGTACGTCTGGAGGCGCACATTTTATTTCTGCTGTCTTATCTAAAACGTGATTCCCTTGAGATAAAGTTGTTCGCACTCTTTGTCTCACACTCTTAGCTCTTTTTTTTCGTTATGTGGGTGAAACTTTCACTTGAATCCACAGCTACACCCAAAGACAAAGTAACGAGACTCGTAGTATCGAGTGCACAAAGCAAATACGTTTCTCATAACGCAAATGAAAACGCTTGACGGAAAAACTACAACCTAACTCATATTGTGGCTATTGTCCGAGACACATAGACCCATATTTAGTAGGGGATCATGGCATCGTAGTCGGCCTGGCGGCGGGCGAGGACCTCAACGTTGGCCTTCTTCACGAAGCCACCGTTGCGGGTGCTAACCTTCTTGGCGGGGGTGGGCTTGCCGGCCTTCTTGGCGGCCTGGAAGGCAGCGAAGGACTTCTGCTTGGCAACGAAGGCCTCGTTGCAGCGGCTCTTTCGGACGTGCTCGTAGCGAACGCAGATGCGCTTGCGGATGATGCGCTGCTTCACGGGCTTGTTGACGATCACGCCAACACCACGGGGGGTGACGTTCCAGACGATACCGGTGCGGCCGTGGTAGTACTTGTGGGGCATACCCTCACGGACGGCAGAGTCCGCAACAACATCAACGAACTCGCCGACCTTGTAGGTGGTGAGGATGGTGCTGACCGGGGGGATACCGTGCTTGCGGAACTTCTTGGCGAAGAGGTGGCGAGTGCCGCTCTTGAGACCGTAGGAGTGGACCATTATTTATTTCTTTTAGGGAGTCAAGGAATATCATTTTATGGAAGAATTGCGCCAACAGTTTTGTGGGGCAAGCATCAGGGTTTTTTTGTGCATGCGGTATTGTACAGACACGACACACCATGTCATTTTTTTTTTTTTTTGCAACTCTCACTCTACTTCACAACTCCATCGCAGGCTTCTAGGACGAATCGTGTCGTGGCACTTTCGTCGGGGAAGTCTCCGAGGCTTGCTAGCCGCTTTTGAATGGCGGCAGCAGCAACAGCAGCAGCCTGCAACTTTGCGGAACGTACTCTATTTGGATCCTGCGCCACCGCACGTTGCTCAAGATACACAGAGGTGGCGCTAGGCTTCATTGTCTGGGCCTGCGACACAAACCCAGCTGCACCGGACGACGTTGGAACCATCGTGAGCGGTCTTCCTTTGGTAGATTGGGGTGGAGCCAACTCGAGAGGCTCAGGAATGGCAGATTCCGCCGACCACATGACAATGTCTCGATTGGGTTCTTTTGCTTTGAGGATACGTTCGAGGAGCTCTTGCTGTGTTTTCGTCGCGTGATCTTTTGCTGCCTGTCGGCGCACTTCGATTTCCACGGCGGTTACCATTCCTTGCCGAGCGCGGCGTTGCTGAGGTGCTAGCCGGGCACCTGCCTCCGCGTTCCATTGTCGCCAAGCTCCAGACTTGCACAATTTTCTTGCTAACACACCGCGACACAGAGATTGAATTTTGATGGCCGCAAGTGTTCTCCTGTCGTGCAACACACGACGCTCTGTTGCAGTTCCCATAAATCGGACAAAAAGGGATCGGCGATAAAATCGTTGGATACGAATCGCTGCGCGAAGGCGGCGTTGGCGAGCGAGAAGGATGTGCGATCGGTATCGCCTCCACGCAAGTTGAATCCTACGCGCGGCAAGAAACACAATGTGACGTACTGGCATCTTGCGTAGGTCGACTATGCGATGGTAGGCATAGCGAGCGACCACCCAATAGTTGCGTTTTTGTTGAACGACTTCGCGGTGGGCTCGGCGGCTGCAATAGGCGCGATAAAGCGACTGGAATTTTGTTGCTGCGGCATTTTCGAATATGTTGCGCAGCGACGTATGCAGCTTACGTCGGTACCAAGCCCGTCGAATGATGTTTGCTGCTTCATTCCGAAGGCTGCCAATGTTTCTCTTCGAGCCTTTTGAAATGGTGGATGATAACGGTGACGGCCCTGACATCATCGTAGAAGCCGCATGATTGATAGCAGTCGCGGACAGCAGCGGTGCAATGCCTGCGTCACTTTGGGGAGGCGCTGCTTGTGTATTCGATTGCGGCACTGACTCATCATCATCAGCGCCTGCTACATATTCTGTCACTGTCGTGTTGGGAACTGATTGTTCTGGCCCAAGTTCATCTTTGTTGTTTAACTGTGAGCACAGTACAACTATCGCCAAGGTAGGACATGACACCCCAGTTTCTTGAGCAACGTCAAGAAGTAGCGAGCACGGCCCCGCTGACATATGCTCAGCTGTGATTGCAAGAACGCTGGACGACAAAGATCAAGTGAAGGGTTCCAGGAGAACATATGTTGCGCGGGAAAAGAAAGCCATATCGATTGTGTTTTATTTTTGAGCTGTGGAGGAAGGAGTACTACAAACTTTTTTTGAAAATGAAAGTCCTGGCTAGCAGGTGGCGAGTGGGGAAAAAAGAAACACCGCCCTTTCCAAGGTGGCATCGTAGAATCTCTTTTCTGTATATTTAGTTCACTAAGGGCACGAGAGCTTTTGGCACGGAGGGTACTGCAAGTACGTCACTCTGCGCTTTGTGAAGCATGCCGTTCCACCAAAGGTCAACGGTGCTTGTGCGTTAAAGCAGCAGCCGTACGCTGTACACGCACCCTCTGTCATGCCGTCTGGGCCGCATTGGGTGGTGCCATAGTCCGTAGATCCTACTTCTGAACATTCCATCACATCTGTGGGGCATCCTGGGGCTTGCAGTGGATCTGGGGCGTCTGTGAGGTTATTACCGTACGAGGTCCATGAAAAGCCAATGGAGTC
>CYKH01001902.1:18735-56198 GCA_001460835.1 Bodo saltans | reverse complement strand
GTCAGTGACTTCTGCGTTTCGGCCCCTTCAACATCCGCGTTGACACTAGCATCGTATGCGATGCCGCACAATGTGCAAACGTTATTTTTTTCTTCCTGTGGTGCGTCGTTGAGCTCCTCATCGCAATCGTTGCTGGTTTGTTTTTCTTTTGGAGAATCTTGAAAATCTTTAAGTTGCAACGAGGGTTGACTGAACAGTTGTTTTTGCAGGACAGTGTACACCACTTCATTGTTTTTCTGTCGTGGAATTTGTATTTGACGTTGCAGTTGTGACGTTGCTGTTTACTCGCCAGACGGAAGGAAAGAGCTCCGTTGAGTGCTGAGAACTATTGTTTAGGTGATCGGTTGCGGGTTGGGTCCAACACTCCAAGGATTTCTTCTTTGGTGGTTCCTTCTTGCGCATCAACGAGGGCGCGGAAGCTTGAGGTGGGGTTCAAGAAAAGCGTTTGCGGAGGGCCAATTTCGACGGCTTCGCCACGGTCCATGACAATGATCTTGTCATAAGATGCAATTGTTTGAATTCGATGTGCGATGGTGACCACCGTTTTGGTAGCAAATGCAGTTTTCACAGCTGATTGGATTCGAGCATCCATGTCCGGGTCGATGTTTGCTGTTGCTTCGTCCATTAGGATGAATTCGCATCCTTTCTTCAGAATCGCTCGTGCCATGCAAAGCAGCTGGCGTTGTCCAACGCTGAAATTTGAGCCTCCATCAAGAACAACACGTTGAATTCCAAGTGGATCTTCGAAAACTTTCTCTTGCATGCCCACAAGTGCCAAAGCTTCTACGACATCTGCATCGCCGTGCTGCCCAAACGGATCCAAGTTCGACCTTATCGTTCCGTCGAACAGGATTGGATCTTGGGGAATCATTGAAAACAGACCACGGAGCTGAGCGAGAGACATTGATGAAGCAGCGACGCCACCAATGGTAATCGACCCTCCACAAATTTCGACGATCCGTAAAAATGTCATCAGAAGACTTGATTTGCCACTGCCAGTCCGGCCCACAACACCAACTTTTTCGTTGCAATTGACGTTGAACGACAGTCGTTGTAGGACTAACGGAAGATCTGCGCGATACTTCATGTCAACGTCTTTGAAAACAATAGAAGTGTCTTTCAACGCAGCTTTCGTTTGTTGACACGGTACTAACTCAAGGTTTTCTTGCTCGATGGAATCGCTGTAGTAGAGAATACGCTCAATGCTGTTCATATCCGATTCAACTGCAGACACTTGACGTACCATCCAGTTCAGCATTGTCGTGATCGTTGTTGACATTGTGAGCCCAAGTGACAGAACTGCAACGTTCGACGTTCCGAAGCTGAAAAGCTTGCTAAGCGCAGTACCAAGAGCAACTGTTCCGATAATTGCAGTTCCAAGGAGTTCAATACGAAGGCCAAGCCATCGATTGAGAAGGTTCTGCAGATACGCTGCAGAATATGTCACGTCGAGCCTCTTCTCAGCTTCCAGCATGATGACTTCTCCTTTCTTAAAAGCACAGATTGTCTTAACTCCATTCAAGACTTCTGTCAGCAGCGAGAACACGGGTGACTTGACAACGTTCCCAATTCGACGCGCCTCTCGATTGGCTGCATTATAAAAAACGAGGAGACGGTAATAGACATAGAAGCACGGAAGGATCACTAGGATGACTCCCGGTTGAGAGACGAGCATGATCAACGTGGTTGAGAATGCTGAAAATAGCATTTGCAACATGCTGACCATGCTGAGTTGAAGTCCATTGTCGGCCTGGTCGATATCTTGAACGAATCGATTCAAGATTCTCCCTAGCGGTGTCGTGTCGAAGAATGACATGGGTGCTCGGATTACCGAGCGAAGGAGAGCTGCGTGGAGTTGGAACGAGCCTTTGCGCATTGCGTCGAAGCCATCGATTGAGAAGGTTCTGCAGATACGCTGCAGAATATGTCACGTCGAGCCTCTTCTCAGCTTCCAGCATGATGACTTCTCCTTTCTTAAAAGCACAGATTGTCTTAACTCCATTCAAGACTTCTGTCAGCAGCGAGAACACGGGTGACTTGACAACGTTCCCAATTCGACGCGCCTCTCGATTGGCTGCATTATAAAAAACGAGGAGACGGTAATAGACATAGAAGCACGGAAGGATCACTAGGATGACTCCCGGTTGAGAGACGAGCATGATCAACGTGGTTGAGAATGCTGAAAATAGCATTTGCAACATGCTGACCATGCTGAGTTGAAGTCCATTGTCGGCCTGGTCGATATCTTGAACGAATCGATTCAAGATTCTCCCTAGCGGTGTCGTGTCGAAGAATGACATGGGTGCTCGGATTACCGAGCGAAGGAGAGCTGCGTGGAGTTGGAACGAGCCTTTGCGCATTGCGTCGTACGCGACACGATACCGCAGCGGAGCAGATATGATGCCAATGGTGATGACAAGAAGATACACAAGCAGGTATGTCGTCTGAGATAATGACATGGTTTGCACAGACCAAAGCGACAGCCATATCGTGTTGGAGACAATCAGGAACTCTGTCGCAAGAAATACGAGGACAACTAGCAAGATGCGAAGCAGTCCGCCACAAGCGTTGAAGTACGCGATGTACGTTGCCAGCGGGACACTCCCAGATGCCTTTTCTTCTTTCGAGGTGAGCTTTGCACCTGTTTGAGATTCTTTTTTGGGAGAGGAGGGAATCTGGGTTGTTGGTGAGCGCCCGGTTGGAGATGCAGCATTGCTGTCGTCGTTGGGGTGAGTGCCTGAATACTCAGGGTATGTGCCAGAGAATTTGATCGATCCATCGAGGTTCAGCTCAATGATGTAATCAGCTTTGGGGAGCACATGTGCGTGATGAGTGGCAAGGACTCTTGTGGAGTATGCGAGAGTGTCGAGAATACAGTCATTCAGAAGTGCGGCACCAACGTGCGCATCCAGTGCTGAAAGGGGATCGTCGAGGAGGTATACATCACGTCTGGCGTACACTGCTCGTGCCATACTCACACGGGCTCGTTGTCCGCCGCTCAAATTGACACCACGCTCACCAATTTCAGTGTCAAGTCCGCCAGGGAGCATGTGCAAGTCTGTGTCTAGCTGGCAAGTCCGAAGGGCCGTTGCGAGGCGCTTTTCATCCGCAGGAGAAAAGAATTCGATGTTCTCTTTCACAGTTGCGTTCATGATCCAAGGCTGCTGCGGGACAAAACCGATTGAGTCGGCCGTCGCAATTTTACCTTCGGACAAGTACAGTTGCCCTAACACAGCTTCAAGCAACGTCGACTTTCCAGAGCCTGTAGGTCCAAGAATCACTGTGAGCTTTCCTTTCGGGAAGCGGAGTGAGATGCTCTTTAGTAATGGCCTGAGTTCCATCACAAAGTAACTTCCTGTCGATGTGAAAGACTTCGCCTTCGAAGGCACGCAGGGCAGCAGCACATTTCGAAGGGTTTTCTCTCGTGGTAGGATTCGTTCAACTGCAGGTAACTTAGTTGGGAGGTACGCGCAAAGGGTTGCATTTTCGAAGACAATGGACGCGTCTTTAGCAGAGGGTGCATCAACCACGTATTCGTCGATGTTCGTGATTGCAAGGTCGGATTGATCGTCACTCATCAAGAACTTCGTGACTCTGGTTGCCGCGACAGAGAATTGAATTAGCGCGGTGAACAGATTGGGAATCATAATGAATGGAATGCGGAGAATATTCAGCACAGAGATGGTAGGAAATACAACTTCTGGAGTGAGTGTGTTGCCACTCAAGTAGTAAAGAATGAACACCACTGCGACAAGCATGGTTGGTGTGGCAGCGGTGACAAGAGCCGCAAGAATTCTGCAGTACTGAGCCTTTTTCAAGAAAACGAGCTCTTGTGAGCGACGCTGCTCAAGGCGCTCAAGGAAATTGAGCTCCCACCCCATGAACTTCACAACACGAATACCACCAAAAAGTTCATTCGTTAACTTGACGCGCAGGTCAGAGGTCTTGACGAGTTCGAGGCGATACGTGTGCTGAAGTTGTGCGACCTTTTTCTGAAGGGGAATGGAGACGGAGAGTGCAACGATGCTGCCCACTGCGCACCAACCCACGAGGCGATAGAGCAGAGCAATTCCGCAAACGACCTGAAATGGGTAACTCCAAAAGTAAAGAAGCATTTGCTGAAAGTCGTTGAATCTCTCAGCGTCGCTGCTGACCATGTTGACCACTCGGCCAGGCCCCATGTCGGGATGCGCGAGGTCCTTTGGGGAAATGCTAAAGCATTTAGTGAAAAGGACCCCAAGGACAGCATTGCGTTGCGCGATTCCGCACCGAATGCTGAGGTGGTAGTAACGATGCAGAAGTGAGCTTTGAATCACTCCAATGACAAAAATAAGAACAGCCAGCATGACGCCATTGACGACAGAGGCGTCATCTGACTTCAGAAACTTCACAAAAGCTTCAAGAACAACGGGCGAGCTCAGCATGCAGATATCGGCTATCATTCGGAATGGAGCTTGAACCCAGATTTGAGACCACGTGGCAGTAAAAAGAGCGCGCACCACGGAAGGATACTGGGGACGGGGAGCTGACTCATCTGCAGAGGAGAGCAATACCACCTCATCAGCGGGAATGCACGATGAGTTGTGCGAGCTCCCTTTGTTCTCTTCGGCGAAAAGAAATTCTCCTTCAAACGTTCCGTTGTGGAACTCAGGTGCGAATAGTCCAGCATGCGTTGTTGGCTTGATGGTCCATTCAATGCCCACCATCATTTGAGTTGGGTTGGGGGAGCGAGAAATACAACCGACCCAGCGCATGTTCCCACGGCTGCTGGTGTCCCACTTAGCACTGACTTCGTCTCCTGCAAGAGCGCGCGAATCCCAGAGGTGGTAGATGTCAAGCTCTTGTTTCATTTGCGCTTCAAGTTTCCTCCCAAGATCCCAGGTCCGGCACCCCAGAAGCGGTGGCGGTAGTGTCGCCGATGTCAGAGTTTCATCTGCAGCGGCAGTTGCGTAGCTTTTTACCCACGCAAAAGACAACAAGTCCCAAAGCGATGCATCGTCTTCACGGCTCTTGTTGTACAGCGGCTCAGCACCCCACATGTGTGAAGGACTGGAAGTAGATTTGGGAGGTAGGGTGAGATTCGCAATGCGTGCAAATAGAACGACTGAGGACGTCACCAATATGATGGTGTGAACCAAGGCAACGTACATATCACCCTCAACGCAACCGTAGAGCAGCCACAACGCCGCAGCAATCAAACGGCCGCCATGAATGACTTCATCTCCGTCAAGGCTCTGCAAGCGTGCTTGAGGCCCAACGGACCTCATCGCGGCACTGAATAGGTTCAGCCCGGCGAATCCCGCGGCCACCACAATGCACCCGACGCTCGTCGACGTCAAAAAGAGAATGACAATACCCATCGCAAGGAGGATGGAGAAGGCGAACGCAATCAATTGACGTTGCGTTTCACCAATGGCTTTGTTCTGCACGAGCCCATGGCAGTGAGAGAGCCACAAGAGTGCAGATGCAAGAGCCGCTGAAATATATGCGATGATCATCGCTTGTTGTTGAGTGTGCGCGGCGTAGGCAATCATCGTGAACGCTACCACAAATCGCAAACCAACTTCAGTGTAATGAGAAGTTGGCAGCAGACGTTGCTTCCAAATTCGCGAAGCCATCCACCAAAGGATGAGATCAGAGCTGATGCTCACCACTGCGGCTGTCACCGCAAAGAAGTGGACGATTGCGTCGCGCATTCTTGAGAATATGTTATTTGATCCTGTTAAGAGTTAGCTTCAAGAGAAAAAAGAAGCGAAAATATGCAACGGCCAAGGCATCACACAGACAAATCACATGTGTGGTGAAAACAAAACTGTTTGACAAGGTACAACGATCAACAACATGGCATCACATCTGTTCCCCCCGTTCTCCTTACCGCTCCGGAGATAATCGATGCAGTTGGCGATTGAGGTGCTGCTTGTGAAGCTCATGACGAGACTTCAAATGCTGTTCATGCTTTTCTTTCATATGCGCCATCAAGTCGTGCTTTTCGATAAGACGCACTTGCGATTTGAGTGTTGCGAATGGAGACTCCGAGAGTGAAAATGGCTTTGGTACGGTAATGAAAGACATTGATTTTTGTCGAGGCGGAGAGTGGCTCGTTTGCTTGTTTGCGTTCAGATACATTTTTCTTTCGCGAGAGACCAGCTCGCGCATGTTGCGGATTTTTCTGATACTACGCTGGCCAACAAATCCAAACAGTTCATCTTCCTTTTCCTCTAGCGCAGCTATGAGTTCATTGGAAGAGTACAAGTTCCACTCCGACAATGCTGCTCCACCCGCGTGTCCAACAAGCCCGTTTGTGCGCTTCCACTCTCGCCATAGTGAGTAAAGAGAGGGGCCCAACAACTCATCATCGACGAGATCATCTGGGAGCATGAGACGTTCTTCGTGGGCTTTGTCGTACTCAACTCCTGGCTGCACCTTTGTTGCCGGCTTCGTGGGGTACTTCAGTTTGAATTCGATATTCTGAATAATTTTCCGTTCGCGATGATCCAAGTCCGCTTTGATCTTCTCGCGTTCAGCAGCCCGAGCTGGATCTTCCTCTGCAGGACGTGATGATGCGCGTTCACTGTCGTATGTTGCGTCTCCCCAGGTGTCGGTCAAAATCTCTCGGAGCCGCTCACGTGACGCCGAGTACACATCGTCTGCGATGTCAAATGCTAGAACAGACACACTAGGTGCCTTGGGCACCGGCGAAGAGACATCGTGCAGGGAGTGGCGCGAATGGTGGTGACCTGGAGTTGCTGACTGCTCCAATGATCGTCGCAGGCCTGATTGGCCTCGTTGTTGCGATTGAGCTGCTGTGCCGTGGTTATGGTGAGCTTGAGGAGTCCCAGGCACAGCTGCATGAGTTGCGCTTTGATGATAATCTTCCACCTTTCGGCGCTGCAGGATTGGGAGCGATGGCTTCGCCACACAAAGTGAGAGAAGAAACATCTTGCGAATTTCGTTGGAGGCGAACAGGACCGATTTCGCATGCATCGAGTCGCTTCCGATGATTGGCTGCGTTAGGATGTTCGCTGTGGGACTGTCGTCGTCCACCACAATCTGAGATACGGCGTCAAGGGATTGCCGACAGTCGAAAAATATTCCAGTCTCCAGCCCACTTCTCGGGATGCACACAATTGATTTGTTGGTTAACACAAACCATCGAGGGACCAGGTCCGATAACGAGCGCTCCTGCACTTCGCCGCTGAAGTGAACAACTTGGTCACCCATCGAGACAAGGAATGATCGGATGAGATCGGCCACCGGTGACTTGCCGTTGCAAATGTCGAGGAGATCAGTTCCCCCACTCGACAATTTCATTGCGAACCAAAAACAATCTGACTCTTAGCAAGGCAAGGTGAGACAAATATGATGTGAGACAGATATCACGCGAACAATGATAGTGGTCACAGCTCACACCACAGTCAAAATTAATTCAGGAGTTGTAATGAAGAGTGATTGAGGGGGCTGTAACGTCAAATAAGTTTTGATCTAGGTGCATCTAAAAAAATGATAAGCGAAACAAAGAAGTAAACACACGAAAAGGGAGAGTTGTACAAAAAGCTCGCATGAGAGGGATCCTGAAAAGAAAAAAAAGGAAGTACCAAAAGTGTATTCCTTATTTTCTTTCTCTGCGTCATCACGCAACCTTCGGCGGCGGTTTTGGCATAAACATCACAGTCGTCGCATTGGAATTCAAAATTTCTCGAAGTCCTCTTGATGTTCCTGCAAGTCGCTGTGGTGTTGTATTCAGTGTTGGGTGGTCGAACTGAAGTTTTTGCATGCGATGCATTTGGCGCTGCTTTAACATCGAAGTGTCATCGACGTTCGCGGTGGCGAAGGTGACGTGCCCATTCGCCAGTTTGGTGGGTGGGGACGCCAACATCAGCTCGCAGACATGCTGTGTGATGAAAAAGTCGTCTTCGGAACGCGGAATAGAGGTGGCTCCAAGCCGGCGGGGCTCTGTTGCATCGTCTGTGGCCCACGCAGATGGCGGCGAAACGCTTGGCGTGCGAATGAGACCATCGGGAAACGCTTTGCCGGCCGGCGTGAGGGCAGCAGTCGGAACGACAAGGACTGGAGATTCGTCGAGCCACTTTGATGGTCCTTCGGGACGAGCTCGCGACTGTCGACGCATCGCTTTGAGCGAGGTTCGAGGTGTCGCAAAATCTGCCATGGGGGACACGGACTCCGTTACACATCGTAGTGCGACCGGTGACACAACAATTGTCTCGTCGTGATGCATTCGAACGCGCTGCCTGAAAAGTAAAAACAAGACATCGAAATGATTTGACAGATTTTCACTGTCACAGGTGATGCATGCAATGAAGATTTCTTTTTGTGACAACGAGATACAAAGGAGGGCGGCGTTTCGGCAGCTGCTTGGGAAATCTCAGAAAACGGATTAGACACACAGAAGTCTCGAACAGTAAAACCTCAGAACAACGTCCAGTCATCCAGTTTTCGTTTTGAGAGACTGGTTCTAGTTGCTGGCTGCTTTGCTGTGGTAGTGAATACGGATTTCCCACGTGTACTCATCGTTGGGCATATCACGAAGAGCACCCATGTCGATCTTCGCGGCGATACGGAGATACCCCTGTGTGGCGACGCCAGCAACGGAGTAGTCGAACTCCCCACCCCACCCTCGCAATGTGAGATCATTGCGGAGGTACTGCAGGAATGCTTGACCTACATCATCCACTGACTGGTGGGTGACACCTTCCTCTTGCTGCGTCGTGGCCCACATTTCGTTCGGACGCTGAGCAAGACGCGCTACTCCTGAGTGGTCGTATGCATCGCGGCGACGGCTGTGTGCGTCAACGAAAATACCCCATTCTTCGAGCGTCTTTCTCGCAACTGGATGACAGGAATCATTCACCAGACGAAGGAAATTGGCGGCCTCCGCTGACGGACCGTTCTTGGAAGCATCCTGGTTCTGCTTCGGTTCTTTGCTACCCCTGCAGCCCATCGTTCGCGATTATGTGTTGATCTAAAGCTGATAGTAAATACAAAGAAAGTACAACGGTGATGATCTGCTCAAGTAACAGCATGCTCTGCGTTAAAGAGAATCCACAGGTGAGAGCTACAAATGCGACGGCGACGGTCGCAGCATGCGGTATGGCTCCGCGTTTACCCAATTTCCGTAAACCATTCTTCGTTGAATCGTGTTCATCTCTCCGTTGACAAGAAGAATATTCGCTCGTTTCCCGACTTCAAGACTTCCTACACGATCTGCGATTCTTGCAATCTTTGCCGGCGTTGTTGCTAAGAGCAGACACGCAGTAGTAACATCCAAAGAGAAGTGCGTCAATAACGAGAAGAACTGATCTGCGAGGGTGACGGTGCTTCCAGCAAGTGTCTTCGTCGGACGGCCGTGCGGGTCACACAAATACGCACCACCCTCTGCCCTCACGGCGATACTCCTACCGTTGTACTTAAGCCGCTTTCCAGGCTCATACGATGAGATGCAGTCGCTGATAATGGCGATATCGGCTGGGTCACGAGCAGAGAGAACTGACTGCACGACTACAGGGTGCACGTGAATAAAATCAGCAATCATTTCCAATGTCGGGGGCACCGCTCCGTTGTACTTTGTGCCTCGAGGGAGACGGCTACAGAGGTTAAAGTTGATCAGCGAGGGCTCTCGATGGTGGAACGACATCACGTTGCACATGTGTGTCGTGTGCATGCGATCTTCCGGAGACTTCACAAGTTTGAGTGCTCCCAGAATGTCCTGCTCAGTCGCAACGCGGTCGTGGCCAAGACTTGGGCGAACACCAATGTCGAGCAAATGCTTAAGCCGTTCATAGTTGACGCGTGCTTCTTTCGAGGGAGAAATAGTCATGATCTTCATCGACGGCATCGTGGCGCAAAGAGCTTTGAAATCGTCGAGTGAGGGCTCAGTTTCTGTTGGGGGAAGCCCTCCTTGATCGGCAATGACAGGTCCTTCTGCGTGGACACCTTCGATCACGCAGCAGTCTTCAAATACCTTACCCACTCTCGTTTCGATGGTTTCTACCACCTTCTTGGTCATCTCTGGGCGTGCTTTGGAGAAAATGACAGATGCGAGAGTGCTTAGGGTACCACAACGAGCTAAATATTTTTGCGACACCTCCGGGTAAATCCAGTGATCGCAAACCTCATCGCAACCACCTACGCCATGGTTATGGATGTCAACAAAGCCAGGAATCACAAACTGCGAGTCCGCTGACGAAAAAGAAAGTGCCACTCGATCGCCAAGCTGCTTCCGCTTCGATTCCACCGTAGGCAGAGGAACATCACTGGCTGCTACGAGAGTAATCAATTCGCCCGTCACCTCAATGAAGCCGCCATACAGCACGCCTTTCGGTGTCACAATGTTTCCTCGAATGATAGTCACATTGACGGACTCTGACGGGGCACCGCTCATTTTTCTTGATACTTGTCGACAAGCAAACAAACAAACCAACCAATGGAACGCATTTCCCACCGTGCCAAAGTCAGTTACACACACCAAATGTACCGTTAAACACGCGCCAAAGAAAAAAAAAAGAAGCTGGGTCAATCTAGGGAGCAAGGTTCAGCAACAATCTTGGTCTCCTGCGTAATTCAACAGGTCTTCAATTTCCAAACGATCACCTCTGCTCGGGGGGACCCACCCAGGGAGATTTAAGTTTCTTGGTGAAAATTTTTGCGCAACGTGGACGTCAATGGAATACCTCTCAGTGGGAGTGTTGGGGGGTTCTGTGGGTGTTGTATGAGGGTTGTGTGAGTTGTTCTTATTGTCTCTTTTTTTCTTAGCGCGTCCATTGTGCGCGCTATCGTGATGCAATGTTGTTTTCTTTCCAATCTGTGTTTTTTTTCTTTTCACTTTTTTTTTTGATTTACAACAAATTTTGTTTTATACGGTACCATAGCCGTTTCCTTGACTAGCGATACTTTCACCTTCTCCTTGCTTACTCACAGAGAATCGAACACTTTGGGCGGACCTGGTGTGCTTTTCTGGCTGCGGCGTGGTCATTGTTTCAGCTTCGGGCTCCCCGGCAGCTATGCTATTACGGAAATGGGATCGACGAAGAGAGCGACGGTAATCGACTCTATCGATCATTGTAGGTCGTTCTTCAGCATCTTCTTCAACACCAATAGGTGCGCACATGTGGTCCTTCAGTAGTTGCAACGGCCACCAATTCTTTTCGCCAAGGATGGTCATAAGTGGCAGTGTCACCAAAGGACGCAGCACGAATGCTTGCACCAGCGTAGAGACGAAGAAGAAGGCACCAACTTGGTTGATGGCGGGGATAGAGTTGGCTAACAATCCCCCAAACGCAATGAGCGACATGAGCGCCGAGACAGACACCTCGCGTCCTACGCCAATCACACCCTCAAGCACCGCCTCGTTAGAATCCACACCTCTCCAGCGCTTACCGAACACTTTCACTAGGACAATCACTTCAAAGTTGAGAACAATGCCAACACAAATCACAAGGCAAAGAATTGGTACTTGCCATGCGATACTATGCTCTTCTCCCGCGAGGGAGTCAACCTTGAGGAAGCTCAGCACGTTGTGGCCATAGAGAAGGTTGGCGATGCCGAAGGCAGATGCAACGGCAAGAAAGGTAGAGAGGCACACTAACAACGGCAGCACGAGCGATCCGAATGCAACCATAATGGCAAGGAACACCACAGCAACGGTGATTCCGGCGGACTTGCTCACGACACCCTGGGAGTACTCCACCGAGTCGTAGCTATCCGCACCATAGCCGTACAGGTACAGTGTGTAATTGAACTTTGGTCCAATGATGGGAAGGAGCGCTTTCGCCTGGCGGTACCACTCAGTTCCTTGAGAGGAGAGAGGATCGAAGCGAGCTTTGAAGGTAAAATACGACGCGGTGCCACTCTTGTAGACACCGTAGGTCATAAGCAACGTGTACAAGCACTGCGGGTCGGTCGGTGCGAAGAAACACGGGAACAGAGCGTCCACCGACGCGTTGCCACCGTTCGCCAGATATCCCGACTGCGTTCCATCGATGCTAATGCCATCAAAGTCACGCGGAGAGGTCCAAGGGAGCAACTCACACAGAGTGTAAATAAGTTCCTGCGTTGTGTGGAAGTAGTGTGCGTCAAGGTCGTCTGTTCGAGCTTGGACAAACAGTTGGTACGGGAAGACTTCTCCTGCACGGAACACCTTCTGCAATTGCGTCCACTCATCCAAAAGCTGCGACTTGGGCATGAACTGCTCCAAATCGTTACTATTAACTCCATTGAACGCGAATGATGCAGGAATGAAGCACAGTGCGAGACCGAGAAGAAGAATCGGATAGCGCTGTGGGCTTCCACCGATGAAGGTGACGATAGATCGATGAATCTTTTCATGTTGAGCTCGAGCAGCCTCAGCTTCTTCGTAGGCTGTGTCTGGTCGAGGACGGACAGGTGTGTTCTCACCCTTCATCTCTTCTGTAGTGCTTTGGCGTCGATCGCGCTGCTTGGCCAAGACTTCGGGATTGTATGCATCCACCCACACATCAATAGCCCCAGAGAAAAATACAGGAAACGATGCGATCAATGCGGGGATGAGGGTGAGTGTGACGGCCATAGTCACGAGGATGACAACGATAATAGCGATGCCGGTGCTACGGATCAATGACGCTTGGAAGATTGTCAACCCCACACCGCTGAGGCATACCGTGACACATGAAAGGAACACAGATCGACCCGCGGTGGTGTACAACTCAGAGAGAGCGAGCTCGGGGTCGCATGCTTCCACTCGGTTTTCCTTCAGTTGCTTTCGATACTGCGACATGAAGTAGAAGGAGTACGTCAGCACGTAGGAGATCAGCAAGAACACACAAATGGATGGCGCCATGGTGTTGAGCGGCATAGCTTGGGCAACACCATCGAGAATGGCGAAGGAGATGGCGTACGCCACAACGATTGTCAGAAGGGGCATAATTAAAAAGCGCCCAGACGCCAGAGCCGCAGCGAACACGAGAAACGCAAGAGGAACGACAATGAAGATCATCGTTTCGGTATCGCTGGTAGATGAAGCAGTGATGGCAGCAAGGAACGTTGGGTATCCAAAGATGGTCGTACGCACTTGCCCAGTAAGGTTGAAGGTGTTCGTGAAGAAGGTGATGGCGTTTTGCATATTTGCGTTGAACTCTGTTGTGTTCTTGGCAGTGTACGAGTTGCCGAATGCAATCGTCATCAATGCTGAGCGATTATCTGGAGCGAGAAACGACAACGCGACAGGGACGGGAAGGTTTGCCTTCAGGACTGCCCGGTAGGAGCTGTACGCTGCTGTTTGCGTTGTCCCTGAAGCGGTTGCGTTGGGAAGGTGCGTGTAGTTGAAATCATACGTCCCGTTCTTCGAGAAAATTTCCAACGCTAGATCAAAGCTGTTGTAGCGAGGATCCGACGCTAAGTCAAGGGAGTCGTTAAGCGCACGTGAGAACAGCACAAAACCAGTACCTTTGATCTGATCAGGAAAATATTGACGGAAAAAGTTTGTGGCATCAGCGGCTTGTGTTCCTGCAGGTGGTGACGTGTCTTGAGTGACGTAGTCATTGACCTCCATCGCAGGAAACACGCAACCGATGGCAAACGCTATCCACACTACGATAATGACGTACGATCCTTTGCTCACAAGGGCGGCGAGAACGTTCACAAACGTGGACGGTTTGATTGGATTTGAGGGGTCGTTGTCACGCACACTCGCACGCTGACGACCAACGATCGACATGAGTGACTGAGTAAAGTCGTGCGCATGCATTTTCCCACTTTTGAATGCGGCGCAGATCTAATGATGTGGGATTCAAACAATAAGAGTCGCAAATAAACAACCGATTTCGCTGCCAGCTGTGAATCCGAGGGAAAAACGCAGGCCAAAATCCAAAAAAAGCACAGAAATGAAACGAGAAAGAGAGTTGGGTCACAAATGTACAAATGGAACCACCGGGACCAAATGTGATGTCATGTTGTGCGGTCTGGGTCTCGAACTAAGAATCCTGAAGGAATCAACTTCACCTTCGGCGTAGAATGTGGGACACGGAGATTGTATGCTGTTGCAACGCGGGCAATAAATTCCGCAATCACAGCACCGGTAAGTCCCCAAACGAGTGTTCCATCACATTCATCGAGACGTACTGGTGTGCGGTCATTGTCTTCTTCCACTTGCACAAGGGCGCCATTTCCATGCTTGCCAGGGTGGACAGTGGGAGTGGTGGAGCTCCTCCAGCCCTCTGCGGCAGCCAACGGATCGTCCGAAGCAAAGAAACATGGAATTCGAATCGTACCGAGCACCGTCGAATGTCTAATCTGCTCGTGGTGAGTCTTGGTGCTGTTGCACAGCAAGTTGGCGACATTTAAGTAGTGGATGGACTCAACCTCGTCCGGGCTTCGAATCTGAGGGAAGATCACATCCGGCGCAACGGCGACAACTGGGGTGACCCAGCTCTTGGATGGGTGCGACCAGATCGGCTTCAGCGCCCCAAGGACGTTGTAGTGCTCCTCGACAACGCCGACTTCCTCCAAGCATTCTCTCGTGGCCGCTTGCACCACCGTCTCCCCCTCGTCCATGCGCCCGCCCGGAAGCGCCATCTGGCCAGCGTGGGTGCGCATCTTGCTGCACCTCATCGTGAGGAGTATGTTCATGTCCATGAACTCCTGCGAGGGTGGCGGCGATGCAACGCCGCTCAAGAGGAGTAGGACGGCACTTTTGCGAAGACTTTCTGAGTTGGGGGGAATGCCTGCGTTGCGGCTCATTGTCTGGTTAGTGTTGACGTCCACGAAGCTCAAGTGCTGAGGTCGAGGAACTTCCTTCGCGGGAATGGTCAATGCTCGATTTACTAGCGCCGACCACTCCGCAATGCTTTTTGGAAGGAGGAACAAAGACGTGCTTAAAAGGGGAGCGCATCTTTTCATTGTTTTTGCTCTAATACTGTATTTTGTGAGGGTACCTGAAAGCGTTGCTCACACAAGTCAAACGATAATTTGAAATTGCAATGACGAGAACAACAACACTGCACAAGTGAATCGGAGTAAGAAAGCAAGATAAATGCCCGTCATGCGACGTTTGCATCAATAGAAAACAGGTCGACTATCCGCTCAGTGCAGCATCAAGGACTCCAAACACGGGTGTTCCCAGGCCAGAGATTGCATCCCATCCAACTGTGGCGTTAAATCCTGCCGGGCAGCCGGAGACTTGATTGTTGCCGGACACAACATCAAAGCCGATGTGCCCGACGGAATACAAAGTCGGGTTGATAAACCCAAGAGATGGCTTCTGTTGGGAGAGGCGCTGAGCGTTGATGCGTGTGACAATGGCCGCGAATGTTGGCGTTGCCGCTGAAGTTCCCGTCTCTGTACCCCAACCGTATGAATAGACCTCAAAGTTGTTGGACAAGGCGGCGACGTCAGGAACGCCTCGACCACCAGCAGTGAAATACTCCGCAGGTGGAAGGGCTGTCGTTGAGGTGTAGTTGTGAATGGCGCTCTGCTGGTATGACGGCGCCGCGAAGACAGTAGAGAAGCCGCCACCACTGCCGCTCCAAGACACTTCCTCCGATGTTTGGGAATTCGCGTACGTCCCTCCCACTGCAGTGACGTATGGACTAGTTGCCGGCCACGTAGGATCAAACGTGCCGCACGAGAAAAAACCGGTGGTACCGGTACCTTGATCCCCACTGGCAGAGAAAATGGTGGCACCAAGCAGCCCTAACTTGCGGAACTCCTCCGATTCGGATTCCATTGTCACGTTGTCAAATCCACTCTCCCCCGAGCCCCATGAGATGGATAGCACAAGCGGCATTGGGTGAATGGACAGTACATTCTCGGTCCATTTCGTAAAGTCAAAGTCCTTTTCCGCGATCCACCACGTCGTAGCGGAGGCGGCGATGGATTGAATGTATTCGAGATCCAAGTTCCCCTCGCCGAAGTACCCTCCTTTGTTGGGACCGGACACTTCAATGGTGTTGTTTGCTAAACCATAGCG
Source organism: Bodo saltans (assembly GCA_001460835.1). Lineage (NCBI taxonomy): Eukaryota > Euglenozoa > Kinetoplastea > Eubodonida > Bodonidae > Bodo > Bodo saltans. Next base: position 40,240 of record CYKH01001902.1, on the reverse strand, counting down.
AGTGTTGAACGCGTCGATGTTCGATTGGTAGAATTGTTCTCCTTCGAACTCTGCGACGCCTTGTGAGAAGTTGGCAATCACCGGGATGGGGTCATGGGATACATTGTAGCGAGCAGCAATCGTCAGCGGGTCTTGGTTCATTCCTGGAAAGTTGCCCTTCACGTTGTTTCGCTTCTTTGGAATTTGAGGTGTACCAGAAGTGGCTCGGAAAACGTAACGAACACAATCAGCCAAATCATGGGGGACTGGAAGAGATTGGCGTCCGAATCTGGGCGCAGGTGCCGAAGGTGCGCTGAATGCGACGTCACTCTGCGCAATAGAAAAGAACACGTGGTCACCCATCGAGCCTACTCGAACATCGGTTGCACCGTGCGTGTCCAGCCAATGCAACACTGCTGTCGTGCATGCGTCACTAGCCTCCGTGTGGCGCTTCAGCTCTGCCTGAGACATGTGCTGACGGAAGCGACTGGAGCCTGGCGTCGAGCGAGCCATCAACTCAGCGTGTAGAAATTCAGGCGACACCTTCGAAACAAGATGCATCGACATCTCGACTGCTTGCACGGAGACGCCAAGAAGGCACACGAGCGCAGCAGCAAACAACGTTACCGAGACCATTTGCGTAGAATAGCTTTCGATTCATGATAAACAAAGTGAGTCGTTGAGATGAAGACGTTGTCAATAATTATTTTGCCCCTTCATATGCTCTGCAGACGGTATCATCAACCCAATATTTTGTTTTTGTGTGATCACAACAGAGTGTTTCTTCGTCGCCTTAAGAAAATGGTGGTGCCTAACAGTAAGATGTGAGGGAGGGAAGGAGGGTCGTCAAATCAAAAGCAACAACGTTCTGAGACACACCTCACAATAGAAATAAAACAAAGCAAAACAAATCAACAACAACAACAGGAAAAAAAGGGCGCTTGGAGCAATGAAGGGGATGAAAAGGAACATATGAAAAGAAACAAAAACACCACGCGATGTGGGACAGGGTTCTTTCTCGCGTATCGTGCGCATCAGCGACGACAGATTTTTTTGGTGGAGGTATTGGCAACGAGAATTCGTGATGGGAAGAAACACAATTGTCAATCCAGCTCATCACACAAGTGTGGGGTAGAGCATTTCTGGTTTTTTCTTTTTTTGTTATCTCACACGTGCAGTTACGAAAATAATGAGCTCGCGGACTTCTCCTCTAGAACGCCCCTTGAGATGTGTAGGCATTGTACGGCGAATGGGTCGCGGCTGAGGGTGTTCCAGGCTTCCCATGCTGTTGTTGATGGTTTTGCTGAACAGCTGTGTACCCCCCTTGGCTTGACACTGCCCAGCTTGAGGCAACACCCCCCTGCTGCTGTTGTTGTTGCTGAAACTGTGGTGGCATCATGAACTGCTGCTGTTGCTGCTGTTGCAAATGATGTTGTTGCTGTCCATTCGGAACGTTCGGGGCACCCAAGAAAGAGTGCGGCGCACCGCCGCCGGGGGGCATCATAAAAGGAGGCACACCACCCGGTAGGCCTGCATACAATCGCGCCGTTGCGTCGTCAGTCGGTTTGAAAGCTTGGGCATGCTGGTGGTTGTTGTGAGGGATGCGAATCCCATGCTGCTGCTGCTGCTGCTGCACGTGATTGGAGAACTGCTGTTGCTGCTGAGCATTGTTGTGGTGCATGTGCTGCTGGAGTTGTTGTTGCATCCCTGGATGGGGAAGGGACATCACTTGGGGTGGCGCCAGGACGTTTTGTTGCTGCGTGGGCACTGCTTGCTGATGTTGCTGAGGACGAGCTGCTGATGGGGCAGAGGTGGAACCAGATTGCTGCTCCCGTTGGCTGCGCAGCTGCCTGCTCAGCTTACGGGCGCTATCACGGTGCCGCTTCATCAGCTTTGCCTCAATCTTCACTCCGTAGGGAGAATTCTTGAGCAAATGTTGCAGAGGAACAATCGCGTCGCGCAGCTGGGCAAATTGTTGGTCATCGGTTGCCGTAGTGATGGCGGTTTGAATGACGTAATTCGCAAAACTGTCGGTGAGGAGCTTGGGGAGGGATTGGGGCTCGGTCAACTCATCAATAAGTAATTGTCGCACATCAGCAGATGCTGTCTTAAGGCACTTCTCGATCACATTGCTGCTAAATTTGTTGCAGCTCAATGAGGCAATGTTGTGGAGGATTTGACGGATAATTCGATTGGTGTAGTTCAGCGTCTCTGCTTCCTTCGGATTGGTCTGCACCAATTGCTGTTGGAAGTCAAGGATGTACTGGACGACGTAGTTGCCAAAGGGATCTTGAACGAGCTTCAATGAGTTGAGCAACGCCGCATTGATAATTTCGGTGCGGAAAGGCTCAGGTGCCCATTGCAGGCACCGCTGAATGATACAGCATCCTTGACGGTTGCGGCAAATCTCGACGCAGTTGGACGCCACAATATGGTAGACATCTTTTCGGACACTCTGTCCCTTCTCCTTGCGCACCTCGTCGCCTTCAGCATCGGTTGAGGGCACATTCGGCTCTGGCTCGCCGAGCTTCATAAACGCCTGCGAGACAAGCAGACGCGAGATGGAATGGTTTCCGTTAAGGTCTTTAATGAGCGCAACTAAGTCATTGGCTACTAAATCGCAGAAGAGCTCAAACTCCTCTACGCTTGCTAATGCGTCAATAATGCGTTGCACTGCGCGAGTGCCGTGCATGTTGCAGGAGATATCGCCCACAGTGGTGCCGAGGTGCTCCAGCAGCGCCACAACTTCGGAGAGGTTGGAGTCTTCTGCAATATCGTAGTCATCGTTATCCGGAGGAGCAACGGAACCGTTGTTCTTGAAAAAGCTAAGGGCGCGCTGCACGAAATAATTACCGTGGGGGTCGATCATTAGCTCATGTGATCTGGAGATGACTTGACGAATGAACATATTGCGCACACGACGGCGTTGCAATAGTTCCTCATCCGTCTCGCCCTCCACTCTCTCGGGGGATCGGCAAGCAGCCTCGATTGCTTTTTGTGCTTCACGCAATCCTGCTTGGTCGTGGGTTGCCTTTTCTACCATTTCACGGATGGTGTCGAGGTCTTTGTCACCTGTGGAGACCGACAGCTGTGCGCGGCGTTCCTGCTGTGCGGTTTGCTGACGTTGCATCTGACGATGCTCCAACGACTTAATCTGATTGTCTACTTCGGTCAATTCCTTCAGCAGCTCTTGACGCTGCGCGTACAAGGCGGTGAGGGAGCGCTCTTCTTCCTCCGCAGACGAGGCTCCAGCTGTTGCCGCGGTACTGTTGCTCTGATTCTCGATCACAGCAGTAGGTTGCGGGGCAGCTGACATCGTGTGGCTATTGTTCGCTTCTCCTTGTTACTTAGCAACTTCATGAGCAACATAGAAATTAACAACTTACATCGAAGTAAAGTTTCATTTTGTAAGATTTGTAAGGACGACAGAGTGTGGCATCTAACAGTAACTAATTGTCTAACTGACGAACTCATGCTCCTCGGAGGCTGATCTAGACGAGAAAAGGCTCTTTATGGTGCGAAATATGCGTGCAGGAGTCACAAAGCCAATTTTCTGTGTGAGACTACTATGTCGCATAGCACTGCTTGAATCCTCGGACTCGGTGCGCTGATGTGAACTGGCAGGGGTGCCGTGGAGCAGTGGCGTCGCATCGTACGAATTGATGTGCTGAGGTTGAGTGGCATCAACTTCACTGTTTGTGCTGACAGCCACGTGACCGCGTTGCGAAAGTCGCTGAGGATCAGGTGACGCTGACGATATGTGAGACTCCGTCACAACAGCAGCAGCTGACAATTCATGAGAGACGCGGGGAGGTTCCGCCGCCGGGCGTTGGTCACGAACTCGTCGCACAAGTGCTGACTTTCGACCAGAAATGGGTAACTTTGCCGCTCGGAGGATGGCCTGCAGCTCCTGTTTGGTGAGGTTGTTGGTGTTACGACCTTCATTCGTGGAAACGTCTTGCGCACTTCTCTTCTTGACGGACGATGAAGGCGCACGCTTTGCCACCTTCCCCTTAACACGTTTTTTGCGCCTTGACCCAAAGTCCTCGTCGCTATCAAAGCTGTCGTCAGATGCGCTAGCTTCGTCCTCATCATCGCTTTCACTACCTTCGTCTTCGTCCGACGAACTTTCATCGCCCGAGGTGGATTGACAATTCTCATCAACCTCCAAGCAGTCTTTAGCGCTGTTGTCATCCGTTTCGCCTCTCTGGAGACGTGCAATCATTTCATGGAGCTTGCGGTTGATGCGTCCCGCAGCTAGACGCGCTCGATCAAGATCCTTCAGCGAGACAGAACGAAGAGATGCGTCGTCTAGCATTGGCATTCCATCACTGTCACTCACTGCAACCGCAACACCATCAAGCAGCACCGTCACAATTGGCCAAGATTCTTCAAGTTCAACAATAGCCACGGACGAGGTAGATGATTGCGCAGATTGCTCTCGACGCACGGCGTGGTCGTCTTCTTCATTGACTCCAGCAGAAGCAACGGTGTGACGTGGGGTGACCGAGTAGCGCGCACGAGAAGATTCTTTTGAGGCAATCGACAAGCGGGGCGACATCACCGACATCGGAATGATGTCATCATGTGCAGAAGCACCACTGCCTGGCATGCATGAGAGGCGGGGCACCGAAAAACGACCCGACGATGCATCTGATAAGCCAGAATTGCGTGTCGTATCACCGAAGCCCAAATCAGATGTGTCTTCCTCTACAACGAGCAGCCTACGCTTCTGTTGTTGCATGTGTGTGGTGTGTGACTGTCTTTGTTTTTGGGAGTAGAGTCGACAAACATCAATCATTGGTCTTTTCGACAAAGACAACAAAAACCACAAGCGAGTCACGAATAGCGTTGTTCTTCCTTCGCCACACATCCCTTCTTTCCCCAAAATAAAATAGTTTCCACTGTCCGCCACACAATGTTCAACAATCAAAACTAGTAAGAGTCATCCCGTGTTTCCTAATCTCGCTCCTCTCTTCGTTGATGTTTGCCTACAATAATCGCCATTGTGTGTGTTTCTAATTGTGTGTACACACTGCATGTAGCTGCTTTCGACGACAATCATCCATCGAAATAAAATGAGTTTGAAGTGGGAACAGCTCTTCACCACGGTTTGTGCTGCGAGCAAAAGGAACAGCTCCTATCGCGCTACCGCCTTAACCGAAAACTGATTCTGAGCTTTAGTTGCGGGTTGCGCGTTGGCAACGAAGGACACCCTGAGAGACGTTGCTCATACCAGGGGACAGGCGGTTGACGGCCTGGTAATCCTCAAGGGCCTGCTGCCACTTCTCCAGACCCTCGTACGCAATAGCGCGACGCAAGAGCCCTTTCACGTGGTTGGGGTCAATGAGGAGGGCCTCCTCACAATCAGCGATGACCTGGCGGTAGCTGTGCGTTTGCTGGTGGCACGCTGCGCGGTTGGCGAAGTAGTTGGCCTTTTCGGGAGTGTTGCCAGAGGTCAGCTCGATGGCGCGGGTGTAAAACACAGCAGCCTGCTCGTACTTGCCCTGTCCAAAGAGGGAGTTGCCAACAATACGGGCCTCATCGGGAGTCTTGCAAGACTGAGGGGTGGACTTCTCGTTGCGCTGCTTAATGTTAGCATTGATTGCGGTCAGGCGCGTCTGCACTTCCTCGTTGGCAGGCTCTGTCTTCAAGGCGTCCTGGAACGCACGCTGGGCCTCATCGAGGCGGTTCAGGGACTCAAGAGCAACGCCCTTGCGGAAGTGGCCCTTCAACCAATCTGGGCGGACCCTGATGCAGTTATTGGCATCATCTAAAGCCTTGTTGAACTCGCCCAGGCTGGTGAGGGATGCGGCACGGTTGGAGTACAGGGCACCAGAGCCTTCGCTGGAGGGGTCCAAGTCGATGGCCTTTGTGTACCAGTCAATCGCTTCGCGGTAGTTCTTTACCTTGAAGGCATCGTTGCCCTTAGTCTTGAACTGATCTACGCTCATTTCTGAACTCTGTGTGTTACCTGCGGTCCTGTAAATACGAAGGGAAAGAAAAGACAACAAAAGCAAGTTAGCACACGTAGAGAACAGCGATGTGAGAACGAACAACTCGAGGGGGTAGTACCAACCAGAGCGGCGTTTGGAGCAAAAAAATAATGCCAATGGCAAAAACACCGTGAACAATGCGTAGAGCGAGAAAAACGCACACACGTTCGTTACGAAGGTGGAGGTGCAATGAACACCTGCGGGATAGACGCAGACGTGCCGTCACCTCCGCGCCACGCGATCACAAACGCGTAGTGCTCGTGCACAAGATTCCATTCATCCCAGTCGTCTATCATTTCTAATTTGTTGAGGGTGACTTGCGTGTCGCGTGGAACTGTGAGATAGAGGCCCTTCATCGTCACGGCACGTACCGAGGTGAACCCGAGACCTTTTGCACGCTCTGCATGGCTGACAATGGTGGGAGCACCAGTGATACCAGCAAGATGAATCCCACGCTCCTTCAAATTTTCAATCATCATCGACCCGAATCGATCGTTTGGTTCAATGACGTCGTAGTTGACAAGCATCAAATCCCCAACGAACAACTGTGTGAGAGCTGTCAGAAGTGCCAGAACCGCTGGGGCGGGGATGTACACAAAGACACACTCGGCGATCAGCAGCGTTGGTGCCGAGGGATCCGTGAGTGTTTGCAGGAGGGATGCGATGGAATTGGCATCGGCCAAATCTCCTGGCACTGCATGGTAGACATCGTCGGCAACGAGGGAACTGAGCTCATGGTTGCGGTGAATGATCCCACGCTTCTCTTCAATCAAGTCCGGCAAATCAATCTCAACAAACTTTGAAAATGAAATGCTACCTCGTTGACGAAGTCGAAAAAACAGCGTGTCCACACCTGCACCAAGCGACACCACTTGGATAGGAGCTCCACCATGCACCTGCGAGAATCGATACACCATGTTTTCGAACGCCATAGAGCGAAGCCAACTTCCACGATTCATTAACGGGCTATTCACGATGGTCAAGTCTCGGGCAAATAAACGGACAAAAGGGTCGTCAAGGTAACCCTTGGAAACACAGTGCACGCGCCGTGAACAGGCATCATGAGCAGTCTGCTGTAGGGCCATATATTCTTGAGTGTTTTATGTTCCTTTACGTAAAAGTAACAACGAGGGAGTGATTTTGTTTTGATGATTTTTTCCCCCGAACAGAATTTCAATGGATCGCAATTCACACAGTTCATGAAATTAAGTTGCTGGCGTGACATCGTTGCTTGTGCCAGTCCAAGCAAATCATCCCGAGGTGTTGACGTAATTGCGAGACACTTAAGAGATTTTGGTTCCTCGAACCATCAGCAAGACCGCCTCGACATCACGGACAAACTTGGATCGGAGATCGCGCGAGTGAGTTCTGAAGTTTGTGGAGGTAAGGAGCTTCTGCAGGGCTTGAAACGGCCAAGCCAAGAGTGGCGACGTTGAAAACACTTCATAGATGACCGCAACAACGTTATCTGGACCGCACGCACCACCGAGGGCAAACAGTGCCGCAGCAACACTAGGAAATACGGACGAATCCACGTCAGCTGTGGCCAGCACAGTCGCTACGGAGCGAGTGAACTTCACAAGCAGCTCAAAACCCTGGATGTCATTCTGGCAACAATACGTTGCGATAGCTTCCATCACCTTGTACCCAGAGCGATTGAGGCTTGGAACGTTTGAGGCAAGGGCAAAGTCAGTCGCAGCCAGCAGTGCATTCGCTTCCAACGGGGAGGCGCTAAGGAATCGAGCCTTGTACGTGGACGACACTTCTTGCAGCAAATTGAACACTGTGTCTCGGAGTTGGGGGATTGCCAGCACGTGCTCATCGCAGTATGTGAGAACCACTAGAAGACCTTGGACTGAGAGATCGGCAATCAGGTCTGGTCCTGATGCGCCTTGTGCATCGAAGCCATCATCGCAGTTCATGTCAAGCAATCCCCATGTGGCGACGGACTCCACAAACGTGGCTGCCGCGCTCAGCACATCGACACGCTCGTCTTCTTCGAGGCTGGCGGCCTCGTTCTGCAGTCTTGCGGCGTTGGCACGAGATTCATCCATCGCTGCCTTCGTCACACGAATGCACACCAATCCAATTTCCACCACATGAATAAAGCTGGAGGATGCCAGGAAGGAACAACTGACCACGATGGTATTCATCATGCGCAGAATGGATGTCAACAGGGGCTTGTGGGAGCTATGATGCTGAAGGATGGTGGCGGATACATCCACAAGAGGCGCCAAAGAGGCAAACACAGTCTTGGTCTGCTCTTCTGTGCGCAACGCGGTGAAGGCGCCTGCGAGGGAGTCTACGGCGGACACTACGCTACCAATGTCAAGGAGCTGCCCAGCAGGCGTCTGGCCTGCACGGTACAACACGTTTCCAAGTGACGTGGCGATTGGCGTGACAACGGCGGAAGTGACCCTTTCGATTGGGCACACTGACACGAGAAATCCAAACACGCGTCCTTTAACCACACCAGGAAGCTCAACACCGTTAGCGTTCCCAGATGCCAGCTGCACTAGGAACGTGAAGTGTGGGTGCGTTGCGACCCACTCACCAAATTCTCGCGGCTTCTCAGCCAATGCACCCAGCAGAGCACTGGCCGCTTTGGTGACATCTTGGTCGTAGGGGAATGTTGTGAGGCAGCCAACGGTGGCCTGTAGGGCTGCATCACCGAGAGCGACGCCCCCACCAAATGCAGAGGTGAAGACATTGCTGAAATCCATTAGCAAAGAGTCGTCAGGGAATAGATACGCTCCACATGCATGCCGCAGAAACATCAGAAGGGCTTGGCAAACACCGGGGCTCACTAGCCCAGAGGGAGCCAGTGGAACGGTGTCCAGTGCACACTTCATCACCAGTTGAATGAGAGCGAGAACTTCGTTGCTGCGTTCCTGAGCGGGCTCGTCATCGGGAAATTCACGTTCCCACCGCAAAGCATGCGTCACGATAGAGTTGGGGATGGCGTTGCGCTCCGATTCACTTCCATCGGCAACGAAATGTGACGCAACAGACAGCACAAACCACAAACCTTCACTCAGGCCCTCAGAGCAAGATTGACGATGGCTTAGCAGCGTTGAAAATTGATCAAAGAGCTGGCGCAGCGTTGTCCCTAAGAATGTTGCAGTGGCAGCAGGTTGCTCGCGGCCAAGAAGTGCCAGCAACTGCGTCTGAGATTCCGCGTATTCAGTGCTGAAGCTGCTCTCTGGCGCGCCGTCACTGAGCGATTGCTGTGATCGTACGCACTCTGTCAACTTTGCCTCCACAAACGTGCGAAACACAAGCGCAGCTCCGTTGGAGAGTCCCTCTCGCAACGCATCTGAGAGCCCGACCAGCACGCTCACATCAGCAAACGCCTTGGAGATCAGCTCCAGCCACGTTTTTAACAGGTGATCGAGTGTTTCAATACGAGACTCATCTTCTGCGATGTCACGGTCTGTTGCGTGGGCTGCCTTTTTTTTTTGCAAACGCCTTGGAGATCAGCTCCAGCCACGTTTTTAACAAGTGATCGAGTGTTTCAATACGAGACTCATCTTCTGTGATGTCACGGTCTGTTGCGTGGGCTGCATTTTTTTTTTGGCCAAGAAGTGCCAGCAACTGCGTCTGAGATTCCGCGTACTCAGTGCTGAAGCTGCTCTCTGGTACGCCGTCACTGAGCGATTGCTGTGATTGTACGCACTCTGTCAGCTTTGCTTCCACAAACGTGCGAAACACAAGCGCAGCTCCGTTGGAGATCATAGTGAGCAAAGCGAAGTTCGATGGGCCACTCCGCTGCCGTGAGTCCGGTCAGTTGCAGGACACACTGAAGCGTTAGTTGCAATGCCTCTTGAGCGCTGCCTGAAGTCTGATGAAGGAAACCGCTCACCCAATTCCCAAGAATTTCAAGAACGTGAACGGTGGCGCCTGACCCCGGGTGAACCACGCCACAACGACCATACAAGTACTGCCACCCATCTCCTTCACAGGATAATATGTCAGGAATACGATCAGCTGTTGAGGAGGACACACCAATCGCTGAATTGGAGAAGTTCCAGCACAATAGTGAGTACCAGAGCTGAATCAACGCGGTGGCACTCTTTTCGTTTTCAACGTCCATCATCAGCCCCCATTGAAAGCAGTGCTGAGTCAAGGGAAGTAGAATGATGTCTTTGAAGCCTTTGCGGCACCGTTCATGCGCCGACAACGCGAGGACGCGTGTGTGGCTTTGCGCTTGGTAAAGGCCAAACTCTTCGACGAGATTGAGCAACACGACTCGAACGATAATACGCATAGACAGCATGTCTCCAGTGTCGGCGGTGTCGACGAGTTGCAAGAGTCCAATTACAGCTGCCCTCAGTGCTTCAAATTGGGGGGTTGAGTCGTCACCCTCTGCGCACTGGAGCTTCCAAACGACTGCCCACAACGTTGCCATTTCACTGAGGAGCGGCTTGTTGGAGGGAAGCACGAGGTCAGCAGCCCGTGTCGTGAGAAAGTTTGCAGTGAAGGCCAAAATATCTTGCGAGGATGCTTTCCAATGGCATGACCAGTCACGGATGACTGCACCACGTACGACGCGGGCTGCATAAAAGGGCACATAGCATGAGTCATCAGGCACAACTTCTTGGAGAAGCTGAGTGCCAATGTGAACAATCTCTGGGCTTGGAATACTTTGAGCTTCCGCTAGTGCTGCGGTTGCTTCTTTGTGTGCTCCACTTCGAAATAGTGATGCTGCGCGGCGAATGGCATCCATTTTTTTGATAACGAAAGACGCAATTAACTGTTCCACGCAAATTCTCTTCTATTCCACAATGAACTTCAAAAAAAACCAAAACAGAAAAGTTTTATGATAACAGGCAATACAATGAAATGTAATAAGAATCAAATGAGTGCTCTCTCCGAGCGTTTGCGTTCACAACAAAAGAATGACTGGCGTCGGTCGGCCTCGCTGCTGTGCCCATTGGTTCACGTGCCGCGTTACGATGTGCTGCAGAAATTGAAATGTTTCGAGAGTGATTGTTTTGCCACCCCGACGTTCTGTTCCTTCCGCAGTCATATCCGTGTCCAACCAAAGTACTGCTTGCCGCAGAAGTCCTCGGCATGCCAACAAGTCAGACCGAGCAACAAAGCATGAGACGGCCTTTGCTGCCATGTCTCTGAAGACTGTCACATTATGGAGATGCCTCCGTAATTGTTGAATCACATCAAAAAGGGACGATTGTGGGGTGTCAACTGTACCAGGCGTAACATCAACGACAGAGACCGATGGACCACCATGTGTGTCGTCTGCCGTCGCGATGATGTTCGCGTCCGTGGTATCGGAAGCGCTGATCATCGTTATGTCATTGTCTTCCGTGGGCGATACTGCGTCGCTATCTTCGTCGTCGGAGGACACGACGACTTGCACTGGCGCTTCAAGTTCGTCACGAGGACGTTTAAAGGAGCGTTGCCGAACAGCCTGAAATGCGGCCGTCAACGAAATTTGCCCCTCCAGTGCACCAGGTCCGATCCGGCGGCGGAACTGAGGGCCCATTTCTGAGCTGCCCTCTGTCCTTCGCATAATGGCACGAAGTCCACTCAGCTGAAGGGTGACGCCCCGAATGTCTTCCACCAGCATCAGCTTTTCTGGTTGAAGTAATTTCTCTGAAGTGAGAAGTGTGAGGCGCGGGAACAGTGTGGCCTCGCATCTTTCCAGAATATGCCCTTCTTGCTCGCCAGTCACGGCACCTAGTTCCAGCGGCACACTGACGTGATGCTCGACGCACCGACCCGTGCCCATAAACTTCGTTGTTTCTTTCGGGTACTCTGGGTGACGTTCAAGAATGGAAAGACGTGCGTGTGTCGCGCAGGCGTGTCGACGACGCAGCTTCGCGGCGACAGCGCCAATCACTTGCCTCATGATGTGGGACATATCAGGCAGGGATAGTGGTCGCACTGCGTAGTTCATCGAGCAACCCACGGCATTGGGAAGTTGTGCCTGCTCTTCGAGGTCTCCCGTACGTTTCACAACCCGCGCATCGTTGCCTCTACAAAGGGAAAAGAGCTGTTCACCTAGTTTCTTGCCAAGGGCGTCTTGCAGCGATGCTTTCGATACGTGCTGAAGCTCTGCGCATGATGGCATTGGTTGGTCACTGTCGTCCTCATCGGGGTCGTCAATGGCGTCTTCGTGATTCGAGTTCGCAGGTTGTTGTCGTTCATCGGTGACGTCACTACCGTCCGCAAGGTTGCGCACAAGCCCTGGAGGAGGGGGGCGTGGAGGAACATGATCGCTGATGTTCATGTCGCGCGCGCGTAACACACTGGCAGGAATTAACGGGATTATTTTCTTCAACGTGACACGTCCAATGCCATGAAGTTCGGTGATGGGGGTCTTGCGAAGGAGTGCCGGTACTTCTTCCGGCCGTATCACAAGCACACCATTTGGTTTTGCTCCTGCCGTTGCCAACCGTGCCAAAAGGATATTCGGCCCAACTCCGCATGAGGCCGTGCAACCACTTGTCACAAGCGCAATTTCCTCGCGAAGGGTATCGCAGAAACGCTGAGCCGTGTCATAATCAGCGCAGTCTGTCGCAATCACGACTTCGTCGACGCTGTAGACCTCGAGGGCGATGTTCATGCTTGCTGTGGGCACCGAGCGTAGAATGGCTTGATAGATCATCTTGTTAAGCTCTTCACACCGTGGAAGGTCGTACCCAAGCGTGATGAGCTGAGGACACAATTTTTTCGCTTCGCCTACCCACATCCCAGCATGTACGCCGAACGATCGTGCGATGTAGTTGCATGAGGATACGTCGCTGTTGTTTTTTCCTGCAGCGATGGCAACTGGTTGATCACGATATCGAGCGTTCTCGGGCTTGCTGAGCGCAACGCTGCAGAAGTACGCGTCCATATCGACATGAATGTAAATCTGTTGACGGTGCAACCGACCATGGTTCCACTCAGGATGCGCTTCGTAGAGCTCTTGTAAATAATCTTGAGCTTTCGTTTTCCACTGGCCTATGAAATGCAGCCGTGAGTGCTGCTGAAAATGTGCGAGCGAATTCACTTGACCTTCCATGTGTACGGGCACGTCAACAAGTTTGTTGTTGTCGTTGACTCCTCGTCGTGATTTGAAGATAACTGAGCCAAGTGAAGTTGAAGTTTCGCGACAAGAATGGCTTCGGCTTCAGGTGAGAGAACAAATCGATGGTTGCCGATGTCAGCAGTTGCTTGACGAATGATTGCAGAAAGGATCGCAGTGTCAGTGCTTTCTGTGTTCATGTGCTTTTTGTGATACTTAAACAAACGAAGGAGAGAATGTTGACTCCCATTTCATTGGGGTTTCAAGCAGCACCTATCACCAAATGACTGAGAATATTTTGTGTGAGGGTAAGGGATCACATTGGTCATACACAAAAAGTTCAAAACAGCACAATCTCATCAAAAGTCTACAACTACAAAAAGTGCTGCATGGACACCCGGAGGGCGGAGGACGATTACCGAATTTCAATCAATAGCGTTGCCTTCCCGGACGCCATTCCAGCATGCTCGGTGATGAGGGGCAGCGTGATCAGTCCATCGTTGGTTGTCTCCACGCACTCCGACCATGGCACGTGGCGCAGCCCACTGAGGATCGGCTCGCCGCCAAGAAGTACTTGCAACGAAACGCTAACTCCAACCTCGCCCTCCACCTCCCAACGACACGCCGCCGTGTCGACTGGCTGAAGAACCTTCAGCGTCTTGCTACCGATGGCGATGTGCTGTGTTTCATCGTACGGAACGGTGGTCCACTGCAAGGCAGCCTCTTCCATGTTGCTGCTAGCTTGGAGCATAAAAGGGCCCCCTGAGGCCGCAATGGCTTTGGTGAGGGTCGAGAGCTGGACGCTGTGCAGGACCACATCGAAGACCTGTGCTCGTTTCGGCGCCTTCATCTTAGCGGGGGGCGACATGATGGTGTAGGCCTCCATCACTGGGGGCTCCTCGTCCGCATGTGGACTCTCTGCTTGTGCCGTCGTTTCGCTGTGTTCGGTACTAGCTGCGGTCTCTTCAACTTGCTGTTGATAAAGCGCCGCCTGCATTTCCGCTTCACGTTGTTGCCGCTCAAGTTCAGCAGTGCGCTGAACCGCACTTTCCGCGATCCACAAACATCGAATCGTATCTCGTTGAATGTCTTCTGACGATGCAAATTCTTCCGCTTGTCTGAAGTACTCTCGTAGCAACGGACCTTCGTCCAACAGCATCCGTAATCGAATTTGTTGCTCAGCGACGCGGTATTGTTCCTCTTGCGTTTCAAGAAGCCGTAGCAGCTGCACTCGTTCCTCCACGTCGGCATTGTTCCGAGCAACAGCTTCCACGTTTCCAACTTCACGAACCGCGATATGTTCGTGGTGGGCCACGTCTCGCGACAACAAACGAAACGCTGCATCCATGACGCTTTTTGCTTCTCGTTCTTCCTGAAGTGCAATGACATTACGAGAAACGGCCTCGTGATGAATCATGGTGAGCTCGCTGCGTTGATGAAACTCGCTCATGACCATCAATCGACGCCGCGAAGGTTCATCAGCGCATAGAACCTGTTGCGTTTCCTTCTCAAGGTCTTCCATAAAAGATTTCGCGTCGTACATGCGGAGTTGACGAAGCAGTGCACGGTCCTGCAAAGTCGAGAAAAACAGTGACGGAGAGGAGCTACCAAAACTACTGCACGCAATCTTAGTGGAGAGCGCATTGAAGCCAACATCAGCGGCGGCGAGGATCGACGTCCGCTGCTCCATCTCTTCACGCATGAGGTGCGCAAGTCTGTAATGCTTCGCGTCCGACATCTTAAACAGGAATGCACTTCGTTCGTCTTCTTCACCAAGCATGGCAACTCTGGTCTGTAGCTCCTCGTCGAGAAGCTTGTGCTGTTCCATGTCGTGGAAGGCCCCTTCTTGTTCATATTCGATATCTTCTCGAAACAAGTTTCGGACGTAATCGAGAATACGCGCGTAGATGAGTCTGCGTTCAAGCGCCTCGCTCTTTCCAATTGTGTCATTCTTCTCCGCGCCGCACGCACTGAGCAACGCAGCGTGTTGAATGGCAATTCGGCCGTACAGTGCTTGCGATTCGATGCGCCGCCTTGCAGTGTCTTCACTTGACGTGACAAGGAGACTGCCGACCTCCACCACTGCTTTGGTAATGTCTCTGCGACCAGCTTTGAAGTTCCGGTACAAGAAAAGCCGGGCATCTAACTCCTGGTCATTCAGGACATCGCGTTGGGCGTCTTCGTCTTCCACCATACGGTACTGAGGGTTTGTGTGAATGACGAGGGCACCAGCATCGAAGCGTTTTTGAAGTGACGACCACGCTTCTTGCTCTTCTTTTTCGATGGCAGCGGCAGTCGTGACGGAAAGAATCTTGTACCGCTGCACGGAACTCCACAAATAAAAGAGAAGAAACACTTTCCATTGTTCCACAACAATCAAGTCCCTCTTAGCGGCCTCGACGCTCTCAAGCACAACACTTTTGCTGGTGAGGCGGAGAAGGCGAACTTGCCTTTGGTGTTGTTGATACATGGTGTCAATGAGGCCTTCCTGTTGTTTCCAAATCGCAACCCTTCCATCGAGGTACGATTCCTTCACATGTGTGCGCTCCCAGTCACGATGTGCGACAAACTGGTGCTCCTCCAATGCTCGCCTGAGGAGCGCATTCATGCTTGCGCGGAACGAGTCTTCCACGTCGACACGGCGGAGTTGCTCACTGCGAATGGTTGACGAAAACACTTCGGTTCTGTTCATGGATGTTTGGTGGACTGCGTGCCAGCCTCTTAGACAAGCAGTCATCACCTCACGGAATGCACTGGACGCTTCAGATTCGATTACATTGCGCCATTGAAGTTCGGAGAACCCAATCTTGGACGCTTCAATGGTTCCTGATACAGCTCGTCGAACTCTGACGGACTCCTCTGCGATCGTGTGGAACCAGCGCTCTTCGTCTCGGGCGATTGCTGCACGTTTCCGTTCCTCCACCTTTTGCACGTCGTTGTGTTCGAGGTAACGAAGGTCGCGTCGGCACTGACCTACGAATAGGACGTACTGCGAGTGCATAACGGACTCAAGGCCATCGCGATGCACGTACTCCTGCAATTCGCATGTGGCCCGCTCTTCCTTCTGTGCCTCTAGGAAGCTGCGTTCACTGTTCATCTTCTTTGCAATCACTTCTCGTAAGCTACCAGCCCACTCCATCCAATACTCCTGTTCCATAAGGTACCTATGAAATGCCTCTAACGTCTCCAAGCTGTACATGGGCTCCAGGAGGTCACTTCGCTCCACTCGCTCACGCTGACGCAAGAGACGAAGTTGAATATCAACGTACGAGTCAACAAAA
The DNA here is from genome assembly GCA_001460835.1 of Bodo saltans. Classification (NCBI taxonomy): domain Eukaryota; phylum Euglenozoa; class Kinetoplastea; order Eubodonida; family Bodonidae; genus Bodo; species Bodo saltans. The sequence goes on along the minus strand of CYKH01001902.1, from coordinate 23,951 downwards.
CACTGGGGAGGATGCTGACGTTCTACTCGAGTCCGCTGTGAGAATTCTTCGGTGATCAGCTGAAGGAGCGAGAGATGCTTGAGACGAGAGTGGGCTTCGTCTAGCTCGACAAAGTGACGCTTCGATTGTTCGGCATCATGAACAACAGCTTGCTCTTCGATCACAGTGATGACACCGTACTTTTGAGTGGTGATGGATGCGCGCTGTCTTGTCTGATTGCTTTCGATGATCCCTCGATATTGCGACTCATGCTCCAGAAGTTCCTCAAGGGTCTTAATTTTGGTCATTTCTCGGAGGAGACCAACGGTTCGATGTGCTCTTCTAGGGGCGCGACCTCCATGCCCATCATCCGTGGACGAGAGATCATTGACAGAAGAAGATCCATCATTGCTAACTTGCCGCAGCAAGACGGAGAGTGCACGGCGATTTGCGGCAATCTTCTCTGACGGCTTCACCACTGTAGGTGGCTTTGGAACTATCGGTTGGGCTCCGTCTTCCATTCTAACTTTTTTAATTTTTTTTCTATTGTGTGAGAAGTATCTATTGCGATCCGCACACCTTCAACTCACGTTTGAGACAAGCAAACAAACAAGGAGTTCTGACAATTGAAAATGATGCGCGTCAGTTGCAAGAGTCATTACTTTTGAGTCTCAATTCTGCACCTAGACCAGGGGGGAACGTGCCCTCCATTGTACAGATCGTATCCACACGTTTATCGAGAGAGTCTCACGTTCCAATCATCGCCTGAAGGCCGCAAATCGACTTCCAGAGTCGGCGTCAGTGGTGGACACGGCTTTAAGTCCGCCAGGCTTTCGCAACAGCACCGTGCGGTAAAGTGAAGTGAGTTCCTTGTCGTCTGCACTGAGCACGAGGTTCTTTGGATCCATCCTGTACGCATTGATGTACGTGTCGAAAGGTTTGCCAACATCCTCCTCAAATCCAACTTCGGACGCTATGCGGCGCAAATCTTCGATCGGCACAAAATATTCATCGCAGTCGACGAAATCTTCGAGGAAGAAGCGATACTGCGCTCCCAATTGAAGAGAGGATGCTTGAAACGGTGGCAATTCTGACGGCTCAGAGGTTCCATCTCCAAGCGGTCGCCGAAATTCAATTTTGAACTTTCCACCATTGACAACTCCGGTGGTCACATCCACTGCTGCTCGCACCTTCTCAGAATTTACCATCGTCGCAACGAACAAGCCACCAGGTGCCAGCGCAGCCAAGCAGTAGCGAAGCACCATTCGAACACGATCATCGCTGGAGCACGCGTAGTGGAACGCGAATTGAATGGTGATGATGTCAAAGGCACCAAACTTTGAATGCTGAGATAACGTCTCTTGCAGAAATGACTCGTCAAAACAGTTAGCCACTTCGAACGAGCAACTCATCTCCTTTGCCTGTGCGTCGCTGAGGCTTTCTTCCGCACGTTGTCGCGCTCCTTCTATACTCTGGGGGCTGATATCGTAGCAATGATATTCACTTGCCTTTGTGAGCTCCTTCCGAGTCAATTTTGCGGTGGATTTTGAAAGTTTTGGAGATTGTCCGAAGCACCACTTCATAAGATCTCCTCCTCGGCCACTGGCAAGGTCAAGCACAGCAGCGTTCGACGTACCGTTTGCTCGGGCATTGTCAAGTGCAGTTTGGATGAGCGACTTCTTTACAAAGTTATTGAAGTGGCGGAATGGCGTTTCGGAAGAGGTTTGATCTCGTGCATGCTGGCGGGCCATTCGATCGTAGCACGCTGCAGCTGCTTGGTGGACCGCGGTGACGTCACTCATTCTTCGTCGTATTCCTCTTTTCCTGTTTGCAAGGCTTGAATATTATTAGTTTGTGTGTTGGACTGCATGATCGCAAGTATGAGAAAGACATAACAAAAAACCTCTCAATCAACAAAACACAAAGTGTGCGACGGAAGCAAAAGCGGCATGGTTCACTTGACAGACAACAGTCCTTCTTTTTTGAAGTGTAAATATGACTGCAACAAACGCACAAGCCTCAGACTCTTTCATCCTGTCCGCGCCAATCAATTCTTCGACAGCGCCTCCAAGGCGCGGTGCAAGTATCGAAGAACGACAGAGCTCAACGAGACAAAGAGTTCCCCCTCGGCATCCGGTGTAAGTTCAAAATTGACAGCCCGAAGGAGTCGAACCGCAGATGGGTACGGTGAGATTCGTGTGCGGAAGACATTCGACGATGCTTTCAAGGTGCGTTTCTTGTTGTCGAATGGAGCGTCTACGATGTTGGATAGAATCGTTTTGATAGTCGCAATGCACGTGCTCGCAGCTTCTGGAGAGGCGGCTTCCTTTGAAATGCTAGCGAGGAGCTCTGTGAAGGACTCCACCGTTGGGGGAGGAATGGTGGGCTCCTGAAACACCGAGGAAAGTGTGTCCGTGGCGGATGTGGTTGGTTGAGCCATCACACCTAGCACACGTTCTAGGTTCCACGCAGAAGAAGTTGCACTGCTCCCACCATCTCCAGAAGAACCTTGAGGTGCTGAGGCGGATGACGACTGCAGCGCCTTAAGGCGTTCTGCTGCCTCATCACGCGCGCGCTTCTTCCGCTCCTCAAGCTCTTCCAGTGCGGTCGCCTTGGCTTGCTCAGGCGTTTTCCCCTGACGCGTGTACTTGTCGATGGCGAGTTCTATTTGGATCTTCTCGCGGGCACGGGCGTCTGCCTCTTTTTCTTTCCTTCGTTCCTCGGCGAGAAGGGCGCGTTGAGCAGACTCACGTTGCTCCTTCGCTTCGAGCACGTGTTTTCCCATCTCAATTCTCTTTTTTTCAGCTTCACGCTCTTGCTGAGCTAAGTGCACCGCTTCTTGAGCTTTCTTGACCCGAATAAACTCCTTGAGTTCGGCGGCTTTGGCAGCCTTTTCTTCTGCGGTTAATACCTTGGCGACTTTGACCACCACACGAACATTAGCATCCAGCGGAGTGTCGAGCTCTGGGTGTCCTTGGTGCATGCCAATCCATTGTGTGCACGTGTCTTCATTGATGCATCCTGCAGCGATAGACTTCTTGATCGCGTTCTCACTGAATCCCATAAGCAGCAGTGCTTCAAGAAGCGTGGAGGACATTGTGAAGGTTTCTCCAGCAAAGGTATCCTCCTCATTTCCGGCGGGCGCAGTGCTTATCGTCGGATTTTCGTCTTCTTCGCATGGCGGAGCGGTCGCAGAATGATTTTCATGAGCTTCGGCTGACATGGTGTGATAATCTGTTTTATTTTCTGAAGTTTTCAGAAGTCAAAGTGTTTTTCTCCTATTACATTGAAAAGAGAGAAGGAGAACCATTTTCCGAATTAAAACACAAATCAAGTATTGTTGAGGCGTTTGCGTATCTTCACTCCAAAGCAAAATGAGCAAATCAAAACCCAAACACATCATCGTACCCTGCGTGCTTGGGTGGCTGTGCCTGAGAAGGAACAGGAGGGGCAGATTTCATATCACCAAACAATGAATTGGGATCCTCACGATGAATTGGAGGCGGTAGTCGTGACTGAGCAGGTGACTGTGATGCAAAAAATGATGTTGCGTTGCTTCCATCGCTCATGCCAGTCAAAGTTTGGTGTCGCTCAGCGGCGCTAGGTGCAGTGACGAATGCAGCAGACGCTTGCTGCTTTCGCCGTTCGTCCTCTTGCTCTTCTTGTGACCTCTTGCGAATGACCAGCTGGACCAGCTCGTTAACGTATTTGGAGATATGCTCTCGCACCGTCACATGTCGAATGATAAGGAGGGGGCACAGCAACGGTAAGGTCACGGTGGCGACATGCTCCACCGTAGACTCGGCAACAATCGACATCAGCACTTTAAGAAGCTGCTCCACGTCGTGCGGGGAGACAGCGGTGGTTTTGCACATCTCTTGAAGCCCGGCGACGAGCTTTGGCTCCAGTTCCCGCTCACGCCCTTCCCGAGTGGTGCAAGGCAGCAACTTCTCCAGGCACCTCAACCCACGAGGCGCTTCTTCAGGTGCGCTGATAAGACCAGAGAGAATATCCCTGGCGATGTGGTCGGCACTTGGAAAGGCGCGATCGACCTTGGCAAGCAACAGCTCCATTGCTTTCAGGCTCTGACCGACAGACTCTTTCCCATCGTGAGCAATGCGGGCGCTTAAGAGCCCCGACGACAGCAACGGGCCAAGGAGGCCTTGCACGTCTTTCGGACTGGAGAATTGTTCCCAGAATCGTGGAAACTTGTCGATAAGCTGTGCAAGAAGCGTCACAGAGATAGGATCTGGAGTGACGTCTTTGGTGGACACCGCTATGGCACGTGCGAGAATCGTTGTCAAAAACGGCCTCAGCGCCCGATCAAACGACGCACGAGTTAATGTGAATGACGCCTCGAGTAGGATCGGCACCACGAACTTCACCATCCTCTCGTCACTAGTTTGTTGCAGCAGCGGAGGAATGATCCAGGTCTGTAGCAAATTCGATGCGAATGCACCACGAGCAATTTCGTCGTGAAACCCCTTCAACAACGTAAGCTTCGCTCGGGGCTCCATGGAAAGAAGTTGGGGCAGCTCAGACAACAGACGCACTTCGCGAGAGGCAAAGCATTCTGTTTGCAGGATTTGCCCGAGAGTTGCTCGGGGTAGTGACGCTAGAGATGCTCCACTAGGAATCCACTGAGGAAACAATCTGCGTATGGTCTGGTTGGCTTCCGCATTTACTTGACGGTGGTAGACAGCTAGCTCGCCTCCTGTGTTGATGACCCTCGTACCCTCCACAACAGCGGCAGTGGTGAGAATAAAACTAAACACGTCGGAGTCGCCGAAGACGGGACCGACCTTGGGCGGCGATGAGGTTGTTGAGGCGAAATCAAATAAATCAGGCATCGCTGGCTTGCTAGTGACGACTGACGCAGCTTGCTGGTCTGCAGCTAATTTTTCAAACCCAGCAACGACTTCAGGAGCGGTGTAGTCGAGCACTGGGGCGGCAGCAGACATAAACAATGAGCCCGTGCTCGCTGGGAGTGCGGACAGCAGCCCAAATCCGTCAGCGGTGGCGTTAGAGAACGTGACAGAGTGCGTCATGTCGGCTAGCTTCCAGTCACCCGTTGGCGTGATGATGATGGACGACGGGGACAATTGCAACAACGTCATGCCAACCTTGCTGTGAAGAAATTCCAAGACTCGCCCAATCTGCAGCATCCCATACGCATGTTCCACTCGCCGGCCGACCGATTCAAGTTGCTGTTGTTGTGACGATGATTGCGTAGTAGA